>JADGKA010000048.1:0-50473 GCA_027604605.1 Borealophlyctis nickersoniae | reverse complement strand
ACCCTCAATCAACACGTCCCCATCTTCCCCCAACGTGGAGATAATCGTTGCTTCAAAGTAAGGAGGTGTTGAATCGTGGACAACGTCAGCATATGAGGGCGGTTCAATCTCTTGGAAAGACTTTCCCGAGGCAGAGGGTGCCTCTGGCTTGGCGCTAAGGTTTGCGAAAACGCCGTCATTTCCGCGGGTGGGTACAGGGCGAGTTGAGAATGGAGCAGGGGCAACTTGTGCAGGAACAGAGCTGGAGGAGGAGGCGGTTGGTTCAGGGTCCTCTTCCAGTGACGGTCGAGCTTGGAATAGGACTGTTGACTGAGGCTCGTCGTCGAGCGGAATCTTTAGTGAAGAGTGAATTAAATTAGTGTTTTAAACTTTCAAGTCAACCAAGTCATGAGAGGGAGTTTCCGTTGCAGCAACATACCCTCTCGTATGGTCTCATCATTATCGCAGCTGGAACTATGCAAGGGAAAGCGACAGCAGTGGGATGAAATGGAATGAACGTGGGATGGGGGAGGACTTTTTATATACTTGTTATAAGTGGAGGGTGGACAAGTTGAAACGGGTGTGAGTGTCTGTTCCCTTCTTGGCCTTGTGATGATGATTTGGAATTTCACCGCCTCCGGAACCAATCACTCGGACCATCACGCCGAGGGAAATTGCATTGTGATCGGACCACTGATTTGGTTCCTCCCTCGGTGTCCCACTCTTGCGTGATATCCACCACAACCCATTATTCTCTCCAGAGTACTTCAAATGGACGTGGACGCTGCATTCAGTAGCCCGGCCCCGCTTGTGCTCGGAGAGTCGTTTCAACCCTCGTCGCAACAATCTCATGTCCTCCTTAGACGTACGTGAAATATATGCCCGCCCTTTCTTTGCCTGCAACTCGACGGTTTCCTCACTTCATCCTGATAGATCCCTTCGCCCCTGACACAATCGACGGAGAGAAAGTTGGCACACTAATGAACACTAATGGCAGTTCATGGCTGGCGGAAATTCCAAACGCACAGGTACGAAAGTCGGCCTAACAAACCCACGTTGTCGATGCCGCACTTTCTCTCTTTTAACTCTGTTGTGCAGGGTCCAGACCCACATTCAGTCCCCGCAACGCAGACGGTCAGCGATGAAGTAGAATGTATCCTCTTTTATGACGAGGAGCGGCAGGTATCAGTATTGAAACGAAATACTCGGTCCTTTGTTTAGTTTTGCGGTCGCTGATGCATCGCGGTTTGCTGGTGCAGACATTCGTCCTGGAGCGCTTGACTTCGTCGTTTATATTAAGTCAGCCTCGAGGGGTCGAGCTGCCAGTAATTCAGCTGCCCGAAAGGGAAGCGGAAATTGGGGAGGCGGATGAGGACGCAGCGTTTGATGACGACGTAGACAATGCTTTGGACGAGCTTGATGCAGAAGAGGGGGCAGTGGACGACGACGAGGCACTCGATGAGGGGCTCGATGACGCATTCGATGAGGCGCTCGACGATGTACTCGACGAGGCGCTTGACGAAGAGATGCAGCGTGCAGAGGAGATTGAGCTGTTTGGCGAAGAGGAGGAAGAGGGTGCCGAAACTGAAAACGCCGCGGAGAGCCAACGCGGTGAGGAAGATGCAGATGGGGACGACGAGTTCGGTATAGACGCTGTACTGGCGGATATGTCTGGAGATGAGGACGTTGAAGACCGCGCCATGGGAGGGGAGGATGCAGATGGGCTTGAATCCGACGAGGTCAATGGCCTGTCTTCATCAGGTTTGGTGGCAAACTATCAATCGTCCAACGAGGATATTGAGTCGCCAGCGCCCAATATCACCGTTAATGGGACCCCAGATCATGAAACAAATGGTCTGGTGGATGACGTTGCTAACGGAGCTGCCCACGGTGGAATGGTCAATGGGACTCACCGATCACCGAAAGTTAACGGGGTGGATGCACGGGAACCGCGACCCAGACGACTAGGGTCGGAAGGTAAGGAGGCGGGTGTTTATGACATGAATTCGAATTGCGACATTGAGTCTTTTTTCTGTCCTCCTTACTCGTTTATACAGATGGGTCTGACTCCTCTTCCGGGTCAGGAAGCGACAGCGGAAGCAGCAGTGGGAGTGACAGTAGCAGCAGCGATGAAGAGGATTAACCTCTTGCTGCTTCAATATCTGTTTGGGTTACCCGCACATGCACCTACATGTATATATTTATATACCTTCCAATGTACAAATTTACACAGCGGGATCAGGAACCCGCAACCACAAACTACTGGTCGGAACCTCGGCATTGATGAGCATGGCGATTCAAAAGTACATACGAGTACACACTGAATGAACACTTGTTCTTGGTTCATTTGACAGCTTGCCTTTCGGACTAGGTATGTATGGCCGACGCGGCGCTGTGACGCCGCCAGTGTTCAACGGTTACGACCGCGCCACACGCAGTTCAAGCATTGGGTACCCAAATACAGCACTTGTCAACCAATCCTTGCGACGCGTTCCGCTTCTCCTCCACGCAAATTCCAACGACGATGGGATGCGGAGTGTCCAGTCATCCAGCGCAAGATCCTGTGCTTCCCCAAAAAAAGCATCTGAAAAATGCAGAACAACCCTCATCAAGCGCAGCCGTAGGTAGTGGTTGTCAATGGATATGCTGGCGTGTTGTCATCGTGGAGGAGTGTTCGTCTCCATTTCGCAGACTCATTTTTGAGGTGGAAGCGGAGAAACATGGTTGGATTCCAAGCATCCCGAGTTTTCAAATCGAGGGCTCGACGTTTCTCGCGGTTGACGCACGCAGATGGGTTGCACAGCACATTTGCCTTAAAAGGACAAAGTGCCCCGAGATTAAAAAACCTTGCCCATTTTTCCCCGATATCGCGCTCACCGTGATCTACGTGCTTCTTTCATATCATCGCACTTCCTTTTGCATTCTCATCAGACTCCATCTCATTCACTTCCAAACCTACCACAACCAACAACAATGGGTATGTACCAGACAGCGCTCGAAACTCAACAAAAAGTGACGGGGAGCCTAACCGACCCATTGGGTATCCATCTTCATCCCAATCCCAGCCGCCCGCGTTCAATACCCCGCTCCAAAGTTCTCTGCCCAAGCCGTTGTGAACGGTGAATTCCAAACCGTGTCTTTGGACGATTACAAGGGCAAATACGTCGTCCTGTTCTTCTACCCCTTGGATTTCACCTTTGTGTGCCCTACCGAGATCTGTGCTTTCAGGTAAAAAGGCATTAATGCAAAATTAGATAGCTCGTATCGAGTTGATGTGCGCATTTATTCATTGTTTTTGCGCCGTTGTAAAGCGACCGCGTTGAAGAATTCCGTGAACGCAACGCTGAAGTGTTGGCTTGCTCGGTGGATTCCAAGTTCAGCCACTTGCAGTGGACCAAGATTGACCGCAAAGATGGTAAATGGATTTTCCCCTAGGCGCCAGTTTAATCAGTTAGTCTTTATTAAACTCGTTTGCATATGTACAGGTGGTCTTGGTGACATGAAGATCCCCATCCTCGAGGACATTACAAAGAAGATCTCCCGCGACTACGGAGTGTTGCTCGAGGATGGACCTGATGCCGGTGTTGCACTCCGGGGTATAGCCAATTTGTTCCCCGTTTACTTTCAAATTGTGCTTCAGAACTTGATGGCAGAAACATTTTGTAGGCGTTTTCATCATCGACCCGACCCAGAAATTGCGCATCGCTCACATCAACGACCTCCCCATCGGCCGCAACGTTGATGAGAGTAAGCGTTTCAATGTTTGCAATTGTTAACCGCGTAAACTGAACCACAACTCACAACCTTTTTGCTTTGTTAGTTCTTCGCCTCGTTGATGCCATTCAGTTCAACGAAAAGTACGGAGAGGTCTGCCCTGGTAAGTCATCCTTTGCTATAAGTCTTCGCGAATGATGACTCTACAGGTTTATCCGAGTCATTCTAACATTCCGCGAACGTTTGTAGCAAACTGGAGGAAGGGTGCGGCTACCATGAAGGCGGACCCCAAGGGCAGCAAGGAGTACTTCGCCAAGGTAAAATCACACTCCTCCACTTTCCATTACCCTATTGGGACTCTTTTTGCGGTGGTCTTGACCACATTGTTTCTATGTCACTCATAGGTTGGTGCCAACGGCCACTGAATAGGTCAATTCCGAATCGACGGCGTCAAAGCGTTCGGCTGATAAAGGCGCGAGCCCGACGGGAAAGCGGTCAAAGCATGAATTGTGAATTGCATACGCATAATGAAGTTCTATGTATTTGTCTTATTATTGCATCGAAGGAATAGTTGGAGAGAGAGAAAACTCTGTTCGCTTGCATTATACAAAAAATATACACTGTGAAGATTCCTAGCGCTCCCTTCGGTACAAATAGTTGTTACATACAGTATGATGAGCCAGATACAGAGATAGGAATTTTCCCCCACTATTACAGCAAATCCACCAGTGCCCCCTCCGCCACCGTAGATTGCACCATAACTTTAGTTCCCTCCACAATCAGTCGATGCTCCACCCCATGAATCCTTTGTTCCAGCGCCTCCAAAGTGTCATCCTCGAAAATAGGCACCGCCTCCTGCAATATGACTTCCCCGCGATCCACCTCCGGTATGACCTTATGAACCATCACCCCTGTTTCCTTGATCTTTCCCTCCTTAAACGCCTGAAACGCGCGATCGATCGCATGCGCCCCATCGAAAGCACCGGGCAATGCTGGATGCAAGTTGATGACGCGACCCGTGGGGAACTGAGCCAAAAATGCTGGCGATAAAATGTGCATCCACCCGGCGAGGACAATAAGGTCGGGGAGGTTGGGTGGCGTTGCGGGATTGGATCCATTTTTCGCTGCATCAGCAGCTAGTCTTTCTTTTATCAAGTCCGCAGTTGCAATGTCGTAGTCTGTTCGAGATTTGCCAGCGTCGCGGAAGGATTTGAGGGTGAGAACGGCGGTTGGAATGTTGGCTTCTGAAGCGCGAGTAAGGCCGTATGCCGCCTTCTTGTTTGAGAGCACCAAAGCTATCCGAGCATTGAGGGAGCCGGCTTTGATGGCGTCGATGATGGCTTGAAGATTGGATCCATTGCCAGAGATGAGGACGACTATTCGCGGCTGAGTCGAAGACGACGGACTGGAGACAGGTTTGGCCTCCCCCGTCTTTCCGCGAGTCAGCAATGGTTCCTCCTCCTCTTCCACCCCACCAACTTCTGCAAACCCATCCGCCTGTGGCGTTTGCTTTCCTTGCTCTTCCATGGAAGACAGCGATAACGCGAGTGCCAGTTGCAATTCGTAATCCTCCAACTCAGCCCTTTGCTGGGCCGACAAATTTCCTCTATTCGGCAAACTGCCCTGGACGGGGGACGGCCCCGTTGCCCCGACTGGGGTGAAAACTTGGACTGGGGCACCATCACCAGTTTGCAACAAGTCACCAGTACTGGAACGCGTTGCCCCAGTACCAGCAGCGCCAGGGTAAGCATTACTGCTTCCGCGCGGAGGTAAAGGTGGGGGCGGAGATCGTGCCCTTCTCGCGTTGTTACTTCCACTGCCAGCATTAGTGCTCCCTGCATTCTCTTCATCGCTCGACCCAGTCAATTGTGACACTAGTCCTTCTGCTGCAACCCCGACTGATTCGGCGGCTTGTTCGGTAAAGACCTTTGCTTCCTTAAGAAAATTACTGAACCAGCTGGACGTGGTCCCATACACTTTGGATGCAAACTGGCCTATTTCAGGGGATGTAGCTGTTGTATCTTGAGTGGGTAGCTCCCTAGCACTGCGATTTTGAGGTGAGGCTTCAGCGACCTCTATCTGAGCCCAGCTTTCCGTTGTCCTTTCCAGCAACTTACTACATCGCCCGTTCCTCGTCTGTTAAAGTCAGCGATTTCGTCGAAAGATTGAAAATGTACGAGACCGCGCCCATCTGACCTCAGAGAACACCGTAAATTCCACATTCAAGCGGGTACCCTGAGACACAGTCCTCTTACCATGTTCGTGAGAGTGTACTGAACCGGCCCTTTGTCCAGCTCTGCTTGATTTCTGAATCTCATGACATACCTTCGGATACGTCAGTAAGGCTGCATCAATGATATCTCAAATCTCCCGACTAAACACCTACTTTATGTTACTAATCAAATTGGGCGGATTTGATCGAATGATGCACAGAATCAGTGCCGGAAGTAAATGATCGTTCCCTGCATTCTCTCCAGCATCTTTTTGAATCAACCCTGTTGCCCGAAGCGTAAGGATGAATATGAATCTCGCAGACTCGTCACAACATGGCATCCATTGCCTCACCAACGAGCAATTGGTTCGTGTTCTGCAATATCGTCAGTTTGTCTCTGGGTGCCCTGAACCCATTGATACGTAACAGTTCCGCCTGTGCAACCTCAAGAGTGTGTCCCAACTCGAAGGGCAAGTCAAGATGTTGCTCCTACTCAATGTAAACCGGCATTCAGCTCAACGAACGCGCAAAGCTGAAGGACCTCCACGTCATCTAACCTGAACCCAGCGGAAAGCTTCAAGCTTCCTTTGCAACTGCGCGTTCATTTTCGCTTCGTCCGTCCCTGGAGCGCCAAAAACTGTGTCGTAGAGCTTCATCATCACCAACTGCCATTTGAACGGGTGAGCGGATGCTCCACAGATACACTGAGTGCCTAGATACGAGGGTGCATACCTTCTCCCAACCCTCCCTGATATTCTCCAACTCTGCATCGTCAGACGCTTCTGCAAATATGGGGTTCTGCGGACGACGACGTTTAAGGATAAGCGTCAACCTGCACCGGGCGCAGAACGGCCAGCCAACTCCATACCTGTAAAGACTCGGCATATATAAATTGCAGGAACTGGACCACCGACTTGCGTTGCTGGGTCACAGGTCGACGTTCGGAGGTGAATTGCGCCAAGAAGCTGAGGTGTGGAAGTCGTGAGGCCCGGTTCAGTGTTAAGAAACCAACCGGGTGGCCTTACGATTTCAAGTTGTTCATAAGCGGTGCAGCCTCCTTCTGCCGCACTTGGTTGAGAAAGTGTTCATAGTCGACCATTTTTTTGTACCAAAATGCCCAATTGAACTTGCGAGGATGACTTTGTGAACAAGTCGCGTTGGTCAGTTGATTGGTTGGCAGATTGGCTTGGATTGGTTGGAGGAGATGAACATGTCCAAGCCACATCTCTCCCCACTTAAGAGTTGCGCTCCCAAACCTTCCCCTTCCCACACACACCCATCGCAACCTTCATCGGAACTTGGTTGAGGACAATGAGTGCAGACAAGAAGAACATTTCTATCGTCCTCCTTCCCGGAGACGGTGTGGGGCCTGAGGTTGTGGCCGAAGCCAAAAAAGTCTTGGATCTCGTGGCCGAAGTTCGCGGGTCTGCCTTGGGCATTCAGTTCTCCTTCAAGGAGGAACTGATTGGTGGTTGTGCAATTGACGCAACGGGTGCGTCGTCTGCTATGTAGATGCGAGGGCTTTATCTATGAACATTAAAAGCCCTGACTCTCCCTCGGTCAGGCAACCCTCTTCCCGACAAGACTTTGGAAGCTTGCAGGAACTCGTCTGCTGTTTTGTTGGGAGCGGTTGGTGGACCTCAATGGCCCCGTCCCGCAACGGCTGAGAACCCGAACCCAGCCCGCGCAGAGCAGGGCTTGTTGAAGATTAGGAAGGAGCTTGACCTTTTTGCCAACATCCGTCCGTGTTTGTTCCCTGGAAAGACCCTACTGAAGATGTCCCCGTTGAAGGAGGAGATTGTAAAGGGAACCGAATTCATTGTTGTGCGTGAACTTACTGGGGGTATTTACTTTGGAAAGCGTGAGGAAGAGAAGGACGGATATGGTAGGTGCTCGTGCAAGCGGTGGTGGGCAAATGAGGACGCATCATCTCACAAACATTGTCCCAGCCTACGACACGATGGAGTACTCGGTGGCGGAAGTTGAGCGCATCACCCGAATTGCCGCATCTCTTTCTCTCCTCCATGACCCTCCGCTCCCTATTATTTCCATTGACAAGGCCAACGTTTTGGCTTCCTCCCGCTTGTGGCGTCGCGTTGTTACTGAGACCATCAAGCGAGACTACCCTACTATTCCTCTTTCACACAATTTGGTGGATTCTGCTGCGATGCACATGATCAAGAACCCGCGCTTGTTGAACGGTGTGGTTTTGACGGAGAACATGTTTGGCGATATCCTTAGCGATGAAGCGAGCGTCATCCCTGGAAGCTTGGGTTTGCTGCCAAGTGCCAGTTTGAGCGGGTGGGGATCACAAAGCGTCGGTTTGTACGAACCCATTCACGGGAGTGCCCCCGACATTGCAGGACAAGGTGGGTTTTCATTGCATTTTGCTCCAGGTTTTGAAAGGTTCGTTTTTCATCTTTTGTATGCTCTCGGCGTTTAGGAATCGCAAACCCGATTGGGACTATCTTGAGTGCTGCCATGTTGCTCGAATACTCTCTTGGTTTGAAAAAGGAAGCTACTGCCATCGAGGCTGCGGTCTCAAAGGTTCTCGATGTTGATGGACTGCGCACCAAGGACCTTGGCGGAAACGCTAGCACGTCTCAAATTGGTAATGCCGTTGTTGCTGCCTTGAGGGATGAATTAGCGAAACTGTGAAATACATCCAATACACTGTATATTATGCCAAATCCATCATCGAATTCATTGAGGGCTGAGGAATGTCCTTGTCCTTGTGGGAGTAAGAGGCAGAAAGTCCCCCTCCCTCCGGCTGATGTGACTCTTGAAGATGTGCAAGATGTGCATATGATTATTTTTATTTTTATGGGGGGTTGATGATGGAATACCTACCCAGTACGCAGCCCAATTTAACATAATCATTCATTCATTATTACGTTGTTTGTTCGTCAACACCAAGACCCCAGCCAATGCGACGGACATCTCGAACTGTGGATACCCCGGCCTGAAGCCGCGATTGAAAAGGGATCCATTTCCTGTTTGCCGTTCATCCCCACAATTTTTTTCACGTGGAAAGTGAAAGTGGAACCACCCTCGACACGCGCCAAACTTCCAGCAGAGGCGGCCAGGACGTGGAACCAAAGGAAAAAGTACAAATGGCGTATAAGTACGGTGGGAAGCTGCGTAATGAAGTGATCCCATTCTGCTGCCTATCCACTCTATCTCCATTGCTCATTCTCGTCCTGTTCCACCCCCTGACGAAATGCCTGCAGCTGAAAGTCAATTGGTCCTCCGTGGTTCCCAAGATGACAACGACCAAGAAAACCAAGAAAACCTAGAGGTCGTTTTGCACAACAACAACCAAGTCGGCGACCCAAACGCCCCGCCGCGCGACGCTGTATCAAGCGTAATTCACGGATTGGTACGTCTGCTGGCTTTATCTGGCTTTGTGCGCAGTTTTATTAATCTCCTTCCGGCTTTTTACAGGGCTTCATCGTTGGTGTTGCAAACATTGTGACAAAAGTCGGCTTCAAAGCAGCCAAACACGGTACTCGACGGGGTATTGGATTCGCAAAGGATATTGTCAACGGAGTTGGGGAAGCGACGGGACTAGAGGCAGTGGGCTTGACTCCTCTGATCAGCGGGGGTCTTTCCATTGCTGAATTTTTCGCAATTGCGGGAATCGAGGTTGGCAAATTTTGGACCGATTTTGGTCTGGGAGCGGCCGGCGGGAGTATCCAGGCTCTCGATAATGTGTTTGGGTCAACGGATACGGCTCTAGCTATCAGAGGGTTTACCGCGCTTGTTGGGAGAGAACTTCAACGGAGGGAGGCCGACGGTGCCAGGAGTCTGGCAGATATTGGCACGCTGAATACAGTGCGGGGTATAATCGCTTGGGTGGCTCTCCAGTCGCTTACAAACGAAGATTGTTTAAGAACTGCCCGGACGGGGGGCACTCGGCTATTGATTGAAGGCACCGGCCCCAGCGTGGCGGAACCTGATGAGGCGGTGGAATGGACCGGTGAAGAAGGGGATTTGGTGCAGGGCATTATAACGCAGTCAACGCAGTCAACCTCGACTGAGTTGGCGGACGAAGCGGCTGCGGAATACGAAGATATGTCACCGGAGCAGCAAAGAACCAAGCTTCACCACGAATTAAGGCGGTACATGAAGTTTGCTAGCGGCGCTTACGGCAAACACGCGATCAGTGTCTTTTCTGGTAAAGGCATTCCTCTGGATTACTTTTGGAGTAGCACTTCGCCAAGAGATGGAGCGCACAACTTCTTTTCTACTCACGCCGAAATACCTCTCGAGTCGATATTCCACTCCAACCATATGCTACGCACCGACTGGTTCTCCTCGGATCGCGGCAAGTACCGTCCCGGCTTTTTCGTCCTCATTGATCGCCCTGCCCGCCAAGTTGTCATTTCTTTCCGCGGTACCCTGTCTTTTGATGACCTGATGCTGGACCTCACTTGCGATTACACTGACCACCTGATCGCCGATGGCCAATCATACGCGGTACACAGTGGCATGATGAAAGTAGCTCGCACGGTGTCCCGCCCAGGCAGTCCGTCGAAGCTTTTCGAAACGGTCCGGTCCGCCCTGGAACAACATCGAGGATACGGGTTGCTCCTCACTGGCCATTCGCTGGGAGCTGGTATTGCAACCTTGCTCACCCTCCTGTGGGGTGACTTTGAAGCCGGCAAAATCCGCCCTGACGTTGGTCTCCCAGCGGGACGCCGCTTGCACTGCTACGCTTTCGCTGCCCCTTGCGTCACCGCCTTGCCCCTCTCCCGCTTAGCACACCGCATCGTCACATCCGTCGTGGTCGGGACCGACGTGATCTCCCGCCTTTCCCTGGGTTCCGTCCGCGACCTTACCAACGTTGTAGCGCAACTGAACGAGAAAGACCCACAGATCCGAGATGGCCTCGTAGCTAGCATGGGATTGACGGGCCGTGCGCCAGGACCTCGCGATCCTGTTGAGGACGCTGAACTGAGACGACACATGCAGGAAATCTGCATTCGGAACGATAAATTGTACCCGACCGGCCGGGTATTGTGGGTGCACAGAGTGAATGACCAGGGGGAAGAAGCAGATAATCCGGATGAAGGTACAAAGTGGCAGGTTGGAGAGGTGGAGGATTTGGAAAGGGTGTTGGGGCAGATTGTGTTTACAAGGACGATGATCAGGGATCATATGCCGCCTGCTTACTGGGAAGCTCTGCAACACCTGTGATGGGTTGGGTTTCCGCAAACGAGGGGGAACGGTCTGTTATCGTTATCCTATTGTATGCTGTTTTGTAAGATATATTACGTGTCTGGGATTTGTAAGTATGTAGAACGCATCCGCGTTATGAATAGATGGATACCTCGCGAGAATTTGTTTGTTTACGGAATGTGGTGCTTTGATTTTCATGCGTGATGATGATTGCTGCCGTGCGAAACAAGCACCCAGCGCGGGAGCACGGACGCTCAACCCTATTTCCCACACTGCCCAACCCGCTCCATGGTTTCTCCGTAACGCAAAGAGCTTGCTGGTCAACCCTAGAAACAGCGAACGAAACAGAAAGTCATTCCTTAGTGATCTTCCGGGAGAATGCGCGCCGGGTATGATGCTTGTCTCACTCCATTTCACACTCATGTTGGAATTCCCTCATGTTCACACCGCTCTTCACACTTAGGATGCTAGGGTTCTTGAACATTTTCAAAACGTCAGCTAAAAGCTGCGGACAGTGCAACAAACGCATAGGGCCTCGAACCCAGTTTGTCCCCGTCTGTGGAGTCTTCTACCACCGCGACTGCCTGAAATGCTTGGTATGTCAGTTCCCGGACGTTTTGCCTCACCCATTCTACTGCAAACTCCAACCAAAACAACCGTACGAAAATAGGACTGCAACGGCCCTGCAACAAGGCAATATATGCCGAGCGGAACCAACGTATCGCCTTTACTTCTGTGCGAAGACGACTTTGCGAAACGCGTGTTTGGATGGCCTCATGCAGCGCTGATTCCCCGAGAAACCTGCGCGGGGTGCGAGTGCCCGATCATGATTGAGAAACCGTTTGAGGTGAAGGCGTCCAATCGGGAGTATGGGCAGACGTGGCATCGGTCTTGTTATGGGATTTTCAAGGTGGGAGAAGATCATGATTGGGAGGAGTTGGGTCATTGGTGCACTTTTGTTCATTGACGTTTCGGGCGATTTAAGGCGTGGGGTGTCAAACCCCCAATTCCACCATGCACCCAATCGAAAGATTCAGAAGCTTTTGACTCTGATTGTTTACTGTGGGAGGACCGGGTGCATACCATTTGGATGGTTTGTTCCGAGTTTGCCGCCGCTTTCAACCGTTCGCAGGTGGGTATCCGCAGATTCTTTTCCAATTAACTCTGTGGTTCTGCACGCTTGCATTGACCACAGCAATTCCCGATAGGCCGATCTTCTTCACAGTTTGCATACCCGCGATTGGCGCGCCGCAGTTACCGACGGGTCACATTTGCTCGCCGTCATGGATGCACTACTCTCCATTGTGGAGGAAATGGGTTCCCCGCCAAAACCCTCACGGTTGCTGACGGGTACGTTGCCCCAAATGTATTTGTAGGCCGCATCTCTCATGCCGAAACTGAATCTTCGATCTGAATCATACCAGAGAGGAGAGCGGCAAAAAAGGCTGTGGCAGACTACATGACCGAATTTCAGGCATTCATGACCCACACCTCTGAGGTTGGTCAGGAAGGGGCTGAAAAACTCAAGTCAGTTCTGAGCCGCACAGAACATAGTGTCAGCATTTTGACAAAGGGGATGGTCGCTTGGTTCATGCAACGGGTAAGATTCACTCACCCTCGTTGCATCCATCCTTATAACACGCTCATCAAAAGAACTCCGGTCACTAGGGTGTACATTCAGGAGACATCGACGTGTTCATCTTAAAAGTCGAGCTCCTATCTCGAGCGCAATTATCATGGCAACCAGGATCTTTCGCCTCAACCAGCATGGCAAATTACTTTTCGAAACAACGGCGAGGAAGTCTTTTGTCGTGGTACTCGTTTCAAAGCATCGATGACGATCATGAAGACCCGAGCGAAGCGTCCCCGGCGGATCTGCAGCGTATGGTGTCCAGCTGGTCACTGGGAAGCCAAGCTGAACGTTTGGCGCCCGATGATCCGAAGAAATCAAGGACCGCCCCCGCGTCTGGCCCTCAGAATGTTGTCAGACTGGAACATCATACCCAGGGCATAAGTAAGGAAGGAGAGATACTATCCTGGTTGTTCCCGAGCACTGACTTCTTCCCACACTTCCCTCAACAACACTTCAGAAGCCAAACAGTCACGGTTGGAAATACTGGTGCCACACCACCAGGATACGATACCCAAACCGCAATCCGTTCACTCCAAAAACCCGTCCATCGCATCATCCCACGCCGACTCGGCAGTCGAAATGGTGGTGGATTGGTACCAGCTACCGCCCTGTCCGACTGTAGCAAAACCGCAGAGCTCTGGGGATGGTGACATCAACTCTTCAACGGTGGCAGACCAGCAGCAGCAGCAGGAGCAACCGCCAAAACATGGAACAAGATTGAACGGGAGATGGAAATCGAGTTTTTTGGATGGGATTAAGAAGGGCCGGCCGTTGAATGCATGAAGGATTATTTGGGGCGGAGACTGGCTTTTATGTATACCTATCATCTTATTTATCCCCCTCCATATTGTTGAATTGAAATTATAAAATCGCGCAGTTTTATCAAGTACCCGGCGTTTCCTATATAAATCAACCCTACCATGGTCATCCCAGAAAGTTCTCACCATACATATGCAGCAAACCGCCAAACCGCCCGCAGTCCCGTCGAATGAGACCAAACGGAACGTTATTTGAGTGTTCATTCACATCTGGATACCGCTCTCGGCTTCTCGTGCATTTCTTCTGCCATTTATCAGTATTTCAGACGATAGACATTGTTTAAGAGCGCTATGTCATGAGAATTATCCGGAAGCCATCTAAAACCCTCTACGCGAAAGTTTACATGGTATCTCACATAGGATTTCTGCAAGCGCGAGCGACGAAAAGGTCCGACCTGACATTTCGGACCTTCACGCATTCCATATGCATGGAAGTGGCATTGCAGAGTTGGTGGGGAACAGTTGGATGAAATTTCAGACAGCATGTACGGCCTGCGAGCAACCGCCCAATTAACCCCGTTGAACATTTTCATTTTTGCGGTCCTTCGACACGAGAGATTCTGTCTGTGGGCGGGCGATCTCTAATCCGGATACCCTGACGCGTTCGACCTCATCAGGCCTCATTCTCCTCGCTCTCCCCACTCCCCACAGAAAATGGTTCAAACGAGTCGGACCAAGAACCCTAGGCCAGTGCGCCTGACTCCACTTGCCCGAAAAGCGAGCATCCCACAACCCAGTAGCTCCCCTAAACCCGCTTCCTCAACACATCAGACCGATGGTGCCGCAGGCATATCTCCGACACAGAGCAAAAACAGTCACTCGCTACCGGCAATCAACAAAGCGCCGTCAATTGGCAATGTTCGAGATTTTGGAAGCGGTAGCAGCAATGACATATCAAGTTCCAGACGATCCCTGCCAACCCTTGCCACATCCTCGTCCCTCGGGGAATCTTCCTCACTCGTCACAACACCACCGCCGTTGCGTGAGAGTCTGCAAACCCCGAAAGAAACAGAGGTTCCGAGGAGGAAGTCGCTGGCTGCTGTCGCTAAACCTCCTAGAAAGATTGCTGACTCTGGTCACAAAACGGATACTGGGAGGGGATTGAGCGTTGGGGGTCGAGGATTGGGTGAGCGGGGAAGGACTGCAGGACTGAAATCGCTACCGAAGCCTGCCCCGCATTCATTGGCATCAAGCGGTGGAGAGCGGAATGGAAGGAGGGCGAGTGCTGCAGGAGGACCCTTGAAAGGCGGCAACCTGAAATTGGGGAAGGTGGTTGGCGGTGAACGGTTGGGCCCGCTGAACCTTGGGAAACCTCTCCCTCAGGAGGAACAATCTAAAACTGCGCTATCCGGAGGCAGTAATGAGGATGGGCAAGCTACCGCGCCGCAACACCTCGACCGTCAGCAAAATGCAAATGATTCTGCGGACAACGTGAAAACTGTGTATGACACTGCTCAAGCTTCAGAGATTGTCGTCCGGGCCGCGACAGCCGCGCACAACGAGTCGGCTGCGTTCACACCACCCACGGTCATATATGCGGCCCCTCATCAACCACAACCCATCGTGCGCAGACCCAATCCATTTCGTGCAACGCCAACCCCGCCTCGTCCTCCTCCTCCTGACCCAGACGCTCCACCGCCACCCTTGTCCCTCACGCTTCGTCGAATCCCGATTCGCGCCTTGGTCGACACAATCACTCCCATTCTGTCCCACCCCGTCCGGCCCTACACACCGCTAATACTCGACCGCAGCCGCCGCGTCGACCTCTTTTTCCAATACTCCGCCGACTTTTCCGGCATTTTCATCGAAGCCAAAAAAATGCTTCTGGATACCATCGTCCACCGCCGAACGACCCACGCCGAAGCGATGGAAACATGTCGCCGGGCGTTGGTAGCCGCCATGAAGTACGGGCGGACGTTGGTGATAAGCATGGCTGACTCGGCGACGGATTTTGCCAAGAAGTTTACGAGTGAGACTGAGTTTCCTGCGCATCTAGTCATGGAGCAAGGAGGAAGGCGGTTTGCGAATGAGGAAGAGCTTCGGAACAAGGTTATCCGAGACGAGGATTTGGAGTGCGGGGTTTTCGTAGTTAGGGAGGGATTTAGGGTAGTAATAACTAGCATGTTTTTGTTAGAGGAATACGAAGAGTTCCTTAGAAACTCCCTCCCTTTGAACGAGATGATCCCTGTTTATGTAGAGCCGGATGGGGAAGATTGACTTGAATGACAATAACGGTATTTGGTACAATTTATCATACAGATGAACTGGGATGCTTGCTATTTACAATCGATATACGGAACGGCCCTCACAAGTTCATGAGGCAAGGGCGTCACCTTGCCGCCAGGCAACGATTTTAGGAGGCGGACCAGTTCTACGAACAAGTGTTTGTGCTCTGCATTCAAAAACGTAATCGCCCAGCCGGCTTTGTTGAGTCGGCCACAACGTCCCACTTGGTGTATATAATCTGTTAGGGAGCTTGCCATATCAAAATTGATGACCTGGACGAGTGAAGTGTTACTGGGAAATGCGGGAGAAAAGAACACCACCTTGCATGGTCAAAAAATGCATACCAATGCCACATCTACGTCGATACCTCTAGCCAAAACACCGGTGGATACCATGATGCAAACCTTGCCTCCGCGAAATAACGCGAGCTCTCGCGCTCGTTCCTCCTGCGATTTGTCCCCATGCAGGCTCAACGCCATAACGCCGACTTTCTTGGTGATCGCTGCAGCGAGCAATTCAGCGCCAGCCTTACTATCGACAAATATGAGCGCCCTCGTGGAAGGGTCATAGTACTTGCGATCGGAGAGAATCGAAAAAAGCGTTCTCTTCTTTGACAAGGTTTGCACCCACATGACCGTGTGGCGGATGTTGGTTGAGAGGGATTCAGAGTGGTCAGAAGTTGTGGATGAAGGTGCCGGCAGCACGCTTGTTGTCTCGGTTGTTCGTGAGGTCGCATCCCTCTGCCCAGTTTTCACCACCACCATTTCTCGCACAAATTCGGCGACCGTTTCTTCCACCTCTCTAGAGACCGTTGCAGAAAAGAACGCAACACACCTCCGCCGCTTCGCTAGCGTCGTCATCACCTCTCTTAGCTGACGGAGGAATCCCATGTCCACCATACGATCGACCTCATCGACAACGATCATGCAGCAGGCATCCCACCCCGAAAAGTCCTTCCGATCCATCAACTCCATCAGCCGTCCAGGAGTAGCAATCGCTATCTGCGCTCCTTGCTGTAAGCGATATATCTGATTCGAGATGGGCGCGCCCCCGACGATGAGCGCGGTTCGCATATTTGGGAGAGACGCGACTAATTGTTTTGCGGTGTTTTCGATTTGGGCCGCTAGCTCGCGAGTTGGGGAGAGGATGAGGGCATATGGTGGGCAGTGGTGTGGATGCTGAGGACTTGATCCGAAAAAGGACGAGAGAGTGAACGCGGCGTGGCATATAGGGACTAGGTATGTAAGGGTCTTGCCCGAACCAGTCGGAGAAGATGCGAGGAGGTTCCGATACGACAATAGGTAGGGTATACATTGTGCTTGGATCGGTGTTAGAAATGATCCATTGACAAGATTGGTAAAGTTTTGAACGAGAACACTGTGAAGACCTGGGATATGGTCAATCCGAGACACAGGACCTGGAAGAGCAGTCAGGTCTTGACCAGATCCTCGGGAATCATCTTCTTCTCTCACAGTCTTCCCTTTTTTGGCACGTTTAGAGCCATGCATTATTTTTATTGACAAATTTTGCGACGATGGAGTCGACGCAACCACAGGATGGTACTTATACAACCGCAGAAGCAGGCCAACATCTGCCTTCAACTCCGGTGATAACGGTGGAGGTGGAGGCACGCTCGATGATGCTCCTCCCAAATGCCGTTCGTCCAACAGTCGTTGCAAGTCGAGAGCTTTGCATTCCAACGAGCAAACGTCGTTATCGGTCTCGTCGCAAATGTACGCTCCATATTTGCCACAAATGGTGCAAACGGGCTCGAAGGGGTCAGGCCACCGCTGGTCCGCGCTGAAATATACAACGTCGGAGTCAACGTCTTCCGCAGTGACGGTTTCTGGTGTTGTGGGGTTCTCTGCAAAAGTGGTCGCGGACAGCGGTGCGTCGCTTTCAAGTTCGAGAGACTTATGAGCAGGGGTTTCAAGGACCTGCTGACGTTTGCGGGATTGCGCTGCAACTGAGTCTAGTGGAGTCCGCTTCTTCGACTGCAACACGCGAGGGCACGAACATCGCATTGTCACCGGCACCATTGAACTGCATGGCTCTCACATGGCTCTTCTTGGGCTCTTCTGCGCTTGGTTGTGGCTGGCGGCCAAATGCGCCACAGACGTGGTTGCTTGAGCTTCTCTTGGGCTTGGCTTGAGCAGGAAGGATTTCTTTGTTGTTCACTCAAAACCCAAGTAACTTGAGTGGTGCTCCACCAACTTAAGTTAAGAAGATAAATATTCTTAAGAATCCAGAAATTATCATCAATCCCATACGTGTCTTCCACTCATCCCCATCAACCCGGCAGCAGCGGCCAAGTCCTCCATATCCGCCTCGCCCACCCTTCTACTCATTTTTATTAACTCGGCAGCAGCGGCCCAGTCCTTCATATCCGCATCTCCCAGCCCAGCCATCTCATTTGATGGCTCCCACCCATGATCTTCCGAGTAAGAAACAGTTTCAGTGGAAGTATTTACAATCGTGCGTGCCGTCACGGCAAATCGCAGGCCTTTGGGAGCCACAGCGTGCTCGAAATTCTTCTGTACCGCCGCGCCATGCTGATCGCAGGTCTAAGTTTGAGAAGCATGATGCACGGACCGTGCGATGATCGACTTACCATAATGACGACATCCCCGTGCCGCAGCAAAAGTTTCAGTATCACCTTATTGGGCGCTTTCCGCGGTGTTTTCTTCTCCGATCTATCAGGATCTTTGACAGCCGCAGCCGTTGGATCCTCGTCCCCCACGGTGTCGTCCAAACCATTGTCTTCGCATGCAGGGGCAACAGCGGCGGTACTCAAGTCCGCGTCGTGCACAAATCCATCGTCCTTGTCCGTCACCACGTCCACCTCTTGATCTTCTCCTTCTTCCTCCTCCAGTTTTATCACCGGCAGGAAAGGAAGTGCTTCAACCTCTTCCGCTTTCATACCGCCCTGCTCCAAGCTCCCCAGCTTTGCAGCTATCTCTCCGCTCGCTGGCATAGCTCCCACATCACCATGGCCTGCTCGTCGTTTACAAACTTTACGCCGAAATTGCATCACACAATCGCTGCCCAAACTCCAACTCACAATCGGCCCCGCCACCTGCTTTTCACCGTCATCGTGAAACGACATTTTCTGACCTTCCATGTATGCGATGCTCAGCGCTTCGTTAATGGTATGAGACGGTGATATTTCTTGGAGGAATTGGATTGCGTTGCGGATGGGAGCTGGGGCGGTGTCGAGTGGGACGTAGGGGTGGTCTACTGAATGGCTTTTGGAGGAGAAATGGGTGAGACGGGTGCGCAGGGAACTTCACCAGTTGAGACGAAAAATTCGTGACACTTACCGGTAAGCTTCTCCCGCATTATAAGAAAAGTTCTTTGTCAAGAACCCTTTAACTACATTATTATGTACCAGGAAAACCGAGGCGTGTTAAAAACCCACGATAGGCCGGGAGAAAGAACCGGTGAACCCACTTTGATGACAGACAAACCCCCATCTCTTCCACTCCACATCCCCATTTTGAAAATCTTCAAACATCCGATCCGCCCTCCAACGCGCAGGTGTACCCTCCTCGCACATAATATGCTCAATTCGTCCTCCACCAGGCATCGTATACGTTGCACGCAGTAGGTTGACGCAGGGGCCGCCTTTGAGTAGGTCAAAGTACGGGTTAATGCCAGATGACGGTGCGCAGAGAAGCGTGCCTAGAGTCGCTTTCCAGCGCCAGATTGGCGTGATGGAAAGGGGAGGTTCGGGTGAGATGGGAATGATGGGGTGGTAGTAAAATTTCGTCAGCTAGCAAGTTTGCTTATTGTCAGTCATCTCCGTCCGTTGGCGCGTTGTGCCGTTGGTTCTCACCCCACAGCCCGCACACTGCCATCTGTCCCAAAGCGATCGGCGTGTGATACGCCCGCAGTCATGGCAAACAAGTGCAGTCGGCATCAGACGTTCGATGCTGACAGGGGTTTCCGCAGGAATGATATTGTCTGGCAAAACCCTGCACCTCGCCCAAAAACAGTTCTGCATTGATGATAACAACTTCCACCACCACTAGCCGGTAACGTACACCTACATATTTGCTATTTCATCGTCCGACAGATAAGGTTCAAGGAAAGCGGGGTCCACGGCCACATTGTTTGCCTCAACCAAGCCCTTTCGAGCAGACACCATCCAAAACTTTTCGCATTCTGCATGCAAACACATTTTTTGTGCATATACCCACGGGGACTCCTTGCCGCAAGCCGAACATTCGAATGTCCAAGGCCGTTTCCTTTCGCGACCGTTCCTTCTTCTCTTTAGCGGGCCTTCTTCGGGTAGGAACCAGGCGGATTCAGGTTTTGCCTCTACGTACTCGAACCGAAACTTCCACCGGACGTGGAAGGGGCGTCTAGCGTGCGGTTGTGACGGATCGAGCTGGGTATTAGGGAGGAAATCCGGTTCTGTCCAAAAATGCGTGACGATATACCACCCCAAAATGCAATAACGATGAGGGATCTCGAAGTCAGCTAAGTTGTAGCCCGACCCAAGAATGGCAACAAATGGTATTCGCTCTGCACACGTCTTTACGAGCGCTGATATCGATGGGTCTGTCTTTTGTTGTGACATTTTAAGGGTGGTCACTACAGACTTTGGCTGGCTACCCGTCAATGAGGATGGCGGGTCGTTATGAGAGGGAGACGAGGCTGCACAAACTGGTTCGCGAGGCTCCGACTCGTGAGATTGGGAGGTGTGGGTGGAAGACTTTATCTCGGCTTTCCCTCCGCCATGGGAGATGAACACCTTTCCTGCCCAAACGTCGCGGGGAGCGGAGAATCCTATGGCGCATGAAATACGACTGAATTGTTCTGTTCATCATATTTCACATCTGCACGCAGGGCCGCACCGTCAAGCATGTACCCTTTGACAACGCGGTCCTTCTGATAGACTCCGCCTATAATTTCAGAGAGATTATAGATCAATACAGGGTATCCAGTGGAGCCAGTCTTGTTATACTTGAGGAACGCTACTTTGATAAGATCGGAAATACGGGCAACCTTCGCAGAGTTCTTGCCTGTTATCGCACCAAACAGGAGGGCCACCTATACATCAATGAGCACGAGTGCAACCCCTTGCTATAATCAAAGCAACGCGCCAGTTTGGCCGGAGACGGTGGCATACCCCGCGGAACGCGTTTGGCGAGGAAGGCGGCGGAAGTGCCAGATTTCTGTCGTTTTGATGTTGAGCCGGGCAAGGATGTCTTCCTCTTCGCCATATTTCTTTAAGCGCCAGTCGGTGTTCGTTCGATTTGGTTTACTGGCAGTTCTGATTGTCTGTCATGCATGTGCGATGTGTGATCAGTGCGAAAGCGTGAAGCGAGCGATCGGTCTTCAGTCAGCGTCACGCCGGAAACAGGAAACGTGAACCAAGACCCTGGTGCCGAGTCCGGTTAGATCGACAGAATCATTTGACCATATTTGGCTGATAAGATTGAGTCACAGCCAATCAGATGCGTTGATCACATCTAAGCTGTGCCACTCTCCTGATAAAACAAAAACCCACATGAGAAACAGCCGAAAAAAGCGACAAAAAACTTGAGGAGAACCCCACACCTTCATTACCTTCCCATCCGCATCCCATCCCCGCCATTTGGCAAAAGCGACCCTGTAGCAAAAAGTAGCCGGAACTGCTTGCTGCTGTAGAGTACTCCAACCCGATACAGATCCCCGGTCCCCTCCCTTCCCCTTCAATCTCATACCGACTTCAACACCATGTTCACCGCGAGATCCTGTGCCCGCTGGGCGCCTCGTCGTAGCGCAATCGTAGCTGCACAACGTAGAACGCAAGCATCGGCGGCAAGGTTGCTGACGGATCCCCGCTCCTGTCCTTGCAATTGAATGCAAAACAGTAACGCTGATTCCATTCTCCCTTGTACAGCGCTGCTGCCCAGATCCCTGTACCCACGACCGCCGCACCCGCAAAAAAACCAAAGGCATCATCTGCACCGAAGTCCGCACCAGCAAAGGGAACAAATACAGCAGGGCCGGTGGTCGACTCGAGCTTTGTGGGAATGACGGGGGGTGAGATCTTCCACGAAATGATGTTACGGCAAGGCGTCAAAGTTGTCTTTGGGTACCCTGGCGGCGCGATCCTTCCCGTATACGATGCCATCTACAACAGCGATTACTTTGACTTCGTCTTGCCGCGTCACGAGCAGGGTGCAGGACATATGGCCGAGGGTTATGCGCGAGTGACGTACGTTGAAATCCGATTGAGTTGTGAAATCGAGCGCTCTTCAAATACAGGTTGCGCTAATCATGTCCGCATTATAAATGTGCAGTGGAAAGCCTGGCGTTGTGCTTGTCACATCTGGACCCGGCGCTACCAACGTCATTACTCCCATGCAGGACGCCTTGTCCGACGGTCTTCCCATGGTCGTCTTCACGGGTCAAGTGGCCACCACCGCCATTGGTACAGACGCCTTCCAAGAGGCAGATGTCGTTGGCATCAGTCGCTCGTGCACAAAATGGAATGTGATGGTCCGTGACATTTCCGAACTTCCCAGACGCATCAACGAAGCGTTTGAAATTGCCACCTCTGGACGTCCCGGCCCGGTGCTTGTCGATCTCCCCAAGGATGTCACAGCTGGCATCCTGAAGCAACCTATCGTCGGCGGAATCGACACAGCTATCCCCGGCCGTAAACCAATGACGTCTTCTTCCAAACCCTCCCCCATCACCCTTGCTACTATCGAAAAGGTTGCAAAGGCATTGAACCGCGCTCAAAAGCCAATCCTTTACGTCGGTGCGGGCATGTTGGCAACTCCGGAAGGTCCTAAGCTCTTGAAAGAGCTTGCAAAGAAGGCGAACATTCCCGTCACCACCACTTTGATGGGTTTGGGTGCTTATGATGAATTGGATGAACTGAGCTTGCACATGCTTGGTATGCACGGAAGCGCCTATGCCAACTTGGCAATGCAGAGCGCCGACGTTATTGTTGCCCTGGGTGCGCGTTTCGATGATCGTGTCACCGGTAACTTGAAAAGTGGGTACACCGAGGGTCTTGCTTTTGAAAGAGACCGATTCATTTGCTCAACGACCTTCGTCGACGTGCTCTTTCAGAATTCGCGCCTGCAGCAAAGAAAGCAGCCATGAGCGGTAAGGGTGGTATCTTCCACTTTGAAATCATGCCCAAAAACATCAATAAGGTCGTCGAGGCGACTCAAGCCGTTGAGGGAGACGTAGCCACCAACCTTCGCCACCTTATCCCTATGGTGAAGGAGCAACCGCGAAGCGCTTGGATCAACCAACTTGCCGAGTGGAAGATGAAATACCCCTTCACTTACGCACCCTCAGCGCCTGGTGCGCCATTGAAGCCGCAGGCGGTCGTAGAAGAGTTGAACCGTCAAACCGCTCACATGAAGGACAATGTTATCATTACCACCGGTGTGGGTCAACATCAAATGTGGGCTGCACAATACTATCGGTAAGTAAAAAGAGGCCTCTGTGCGGAAGTCATGTGCAAAAACTCACCAATGTGGCCTCACTCTCAGCTGGCGCTCACCTCGCTCATTCGTCACATCCGGCGGTTTGGGCACTATGGGTTTCGGTCTTCCATCAGCAATTGGTGCTAAGGTTGGCGCACCCGACAAGATTGTTGTTGACATTGACGGCGATGCATCCTTCTCCATGACCGGGATGGAATTGATGACCGCAAGACAGTTCAACATTGGCGTCAAGGTCTTGATCTTGAACAACGATTTCCAGGGAATGGTGAGCTTTACAATCCCATTTTATGCTTGCGTGTACCGGAAAGGATTGGTCAATAACCCTGCGCCTCCGCAGGTCAAACAATGGCAAGATCTCTTCTACGACAAGCGCTACTCTGCCACAACCATGCACAACCCCGACTTCGTCAAATTCGCAGAGTCTATGGGCTGCAAGGGGTTGCGTGTACGCACAATGGAAGACTTGCCTCGCGTCATGGCCGAATTCTTGGAGACTAACGAGCCGGTCATCTTGGATGCTGTGGTGGAGAAGCATGAGCACGTGTATCCCATGGTGCCTGCTGGGAAGGCATTGCATGAGGTGAGACTGGTGGTGGCGCGAGAAGGGCATATCTCGTTGCTAAGTTGATGGGTGAATGTACTTATCCGGATCTTTTCTCATTCCAGATGGAGTTGGGTCAAATTCAGATCGACGAGCCAAATCACAAATTCACCAACTCTTACATGGCTCCATGATCGCTTTATAAGCCTGTGGGGACTGGAGGATTTTCCATCGGACGGGGGAGGAGGATAAGGGCGGTTTTTGTTGGCCTCCTCCCCTTGGTTTCCCGGTTGCTGTTTCCGGAGAAGCCCATTTTTTCTTAGAAATCAAAAACCGTCGTGTAAATATCAAGAGAATCGTTTTCAATCTTCTATGGCCATTTATTCGTGGACGTTGGCCCATTTGGGTAGCTGTATCGCATCTGCTGCGTGTACTTCTTGGCCCACACGATATCGCGATCGAAGAGTATACTCCATTACAGTGTCCTCGTCCATCAATATATCCCGCGCTTCGTCCCGTAAGGTATCTTTAAGGTTTCTTTCCAAAGAAGCTCAACAGGCTCTTCTGCCCTTGCGCTTGCCCCTTCCCACCCTTTCCGCCTTTTTTCGTTGCTGCTCCACCTCCAGCACCCCCTCCCTTCGTTCCAGCTCCACCACCAACAGCGGCTCCCGGTTTCTGTGCTCTCCCTTTCGGCGCCGGGGCATCGTCGCCTGTCCTCCCTGATGCAGGAGGCTGAGGCGCCGCGGCAACTTTTTGTTTCTTTGGTGGAGGTTGTCGTATTGGTTCGTCCTCGGAAAATGATTCCCAGTCGGTGTAGTCTTCCGTTTCTGGCCAAAGTGGAAGTTGAACGAAATTCAGTCTCCGTTTTTTCCGCAAGTCCTGAATCCCGCCGAATACTGAATACTCACGCATGTACTTTCCCTTCATCACATGCCGCGTCTTCTTGACCCGCCGGCGCTTGCGGACGCGTCTCGTTTCCATCTGACCTCCCCCTACATTGAAACTTTGGTTACACATGCCATCTCTGACGAACATGATACACCCACTGCGTACCTTCATCAACTTCCATCGGATCATTTCCATTTCCATTGGCTCCGTCATCATTGATTTCGATGGGTTCTGCCTCTTTGGGTGATTCACTTTGTTTCTCCACCTCATCTTTCTCCTCGTCGTCGTCTCCGTCACCGTTTGTCGCCGCAGCCTGTGCAAGATGTCTCATGCGTTTCATTTCCTCCTCAGAGTCGTTTCCATCACCATCTGGAATATCAAGGTCTTCGTTTGAGACTCGGTCACTTAATTCACTGCGACTTATGCCAAATACATGCCATCATCGTCGTCGAATAAGCTGGCCAATTCCGCTTCCTGCTTTGCACTTTTTGCTCTGTCGGACGCAGTTTGTGATCGGCCGATTGGGACCCCTGTCCTTTTGGCAGTGTTCGCTTTCTTCGGCGGTTGTTTTGGCGACTCCACTGGTTCCCTTTGCTTTGGCTCATCTGTGGTCTTGCTTGCCACCGGTGGCTTCTTGGCGTGACCATCAAAGAAGGAAGCTTTCCGTTTTGCGGCAACATCGGCCTTTGAATCGCTGGAATGCAACATTGTAAGTTCAGAAAACGACGTACGAACAGCATTCGGCCGCTAAAGCTACTCAGAAATACCTCTTCCCTTTCGACTTGGATGGTCCCCCAACAGATGTTTGCTTTTTGGGCGTCCCTGCCGACTCCTTCGAAATCTGGTCCACCTCTTCCTTCTTTTGTGCGAAATATTAACGAACGCCTCCATCCCAGAAAAAGGCGGAAGAAAACAAACCTCATCAGGTTTGGCTGATGCGGCAGGCTTCGCTGGAGCTTTTGCTCTCTCCGAAGACGATACGCCTTCAACCGACCTTCCTCGTTGTCCTTTAGGAATCCACTTTACTGCCGGATTTTGAACTATACGGTATGTTCTGCCAATCTCTTTAGACGAATGGAGCAGGCAACAATCAAGCGAACATAGAATGGAAGCATTGGGACAGTACTTAAGCTTCTCAAAGGTATCGTTCTTGGCAACTGCAAAGTCGACCATGAAATGCGCGTTCGAGTCCTGAATCATAAATTGATGATCCCATTGTGATCGCACTTCGCAACTACACATCTATCCGAGCGTACCTTGGGCCTACATGGCTCTACGCTATAGACATGTATGCTGTATCGCTTGAACTGACGCTTCGCTTCTGTATGAGCGCGTTACAATTACATCCAAGCGCTCCGCACTTGTTGGTTCGATTCCACGACGGTCTACGAACCTTCCAAATCCTCTTCAGCAACAACATCTACAATCAATCCCTCCCCCTTTATTGGTTCCCCTTGTAAATAATAGCTTGCGTGGAGTTTATCCGGTCGTGGTGTTTGTAAAAAATCGTACAGCATTCTGTGGAAGTTGGGCTGGGTCAGCTCACTGGGTTCTACCATTCCAACTGACGTTTTTAGTGCAGCACAATAGAAACCTTTTGGCAGTGTTGACATCTACCCCAAGCTTCCTACTCAACCATTTGTATGTCACCTACAGGTTTCGGTGAGATTTGTGGCCCCCGTTTGACCTGCGTCCAGCAATTGAAACAACGGAGCGTCCAACCAACCAAGCGATTTTCGAGAAGAACCGCGGTTTCCAGGATATCGAGGTGCTGGTCCTTGCTCATAGCTTCTTTTTCTGTTCTTACACGTCGGAATTGTTGCGATCAAGGCGAATCGCACACAATTTCCAAGCTGTCTCGGGCCTTCAGCAGGGTCCGTCCGGACGAATGTCCGAAACCACCTCCGATCAGTTTAACCAGAAAAGGCAGTCCTGCTTGCTTGGTCATCCAACCCCACGTGAAACCTCGCTCGCCTCCTTCGATTCCTTCGATTCCTTCCCTCCAAAAAGTCTTTACGAATCACCAGCTGTTTCACTCCAATTTCACAACACTATTGCGGACAGTCCTTCAAGTGCGTGCAGGCGACTGCTTTGCAGTATTTTTCAGCCGGAAAGGCTTACAGAGATCCAGCAATTGCAGACACGTATCGCACTCCACAATGCCAGCCTGGAAGAAATTTGACGTGTCCGAGGAGGAACTGTCTTCGAGTCCGAGACTCCTGTTAATAACTAACTTATCGACCGATACTACCGAAACTCAAGGTTTGTGGGGAGGTTGTGTTTCATATTGAGGGGGAAGCGTCACCCCCACCATAGTAGCCTACCAAGAACTCCGTCTGAGAACTGTTTTTCTTTTCCCTGCAGTTCGTGACTTTTTCAGCATCTGTGGGGATGTGAGGGAAATTGAGCTGGCACGGTACGCTTGTACGATGGCTTGGTTGCCGCTGGATATTGCGGCACCGTAACATATTTGGAGAATAGATCGGATAGGAAGCTGAATGAATTGGAAGCTTTGGTTCTGTTTCAAACTGGTAGGTGAATGGAGGTATTCTTGAGTGAGATTTCAAGATTCTCAAGTGGCTCCAATAACAGAGAGCGCGGCAAAGTAGGCGACAATGAGCTCGGGCATTGTGCGGAAGCTGGCAGTGCTGACCTTCAATCATTGCAGATCGGCAGATGCTTTGGATGGGATGATCATCAATAGTAAGAAGGCCGACGCCATCGTCGCCACTGCCGGTTTTCCAATAATTTTGTGTTTCATTCGTTTTACAGACAGATATATTACCGTGAAGCCTTATTCCCAGTCTGGCAGAGGAAGTGGTCAGCTGGCAGTGCAACGGGAACATTCCAAATATGCAGAATACCTCGCTTCAGGGGTGTTGAAGGCCCAAGATATTGATGGTACGAAGCTATGCAACTACCATGACGAACATAGTTGTCAACCTCATTGGTCACCTCTATGGTAGCGAGATACAAGGTTCTGCATAGAGTGTCGGATCTGACCAATAGCCTGTATTTTTGGGATCAAGTGATCGGGGTCAGCTCCAAAGCATATCAGGTCTTGCACGTCAGTACGGCAAACTTCCATTTTTTTCGAACTGACATGGGAACTCTGGGTCATTCTTATAGGTGGCGGACTACCTTAACCTGAAACATCACGTTGAGACAGCCGTGACCATTGCGACAGTGGTGGGCGAGAAGGCACTGGAGACTGGTGTTGGCAAAAAGGTTCAATCGGCTTTTGAGACTGTGAAGGAAAATATCACGGATTTGGCAGTTGATACTCAGGCAGTACTGGTAAGTTTGCCACTTTGATTTCCAATTTTGCTTCGGTTTACGCGCAACAGGTATCTTGATATCCAACAATTGGAAACAGGAAGAGAAAAGAATCCAAGATGCCAATGCCAACCAAACTGTCCGAATGGATTCTGTTGACGATTTGGAAGATGAAGCCATCTCCTTGTCCTTGTCTTGAATTGCAGCCTTGCACCCTTTTCCCTGTGTCCAATTTTTTTCCGGCATCCTCTTTTGGCACGATTTCGTAGCATTAGCATAGCCTCCCAAATTTTTATACAGCGTTTGTAGATGTTTTTTCTTTTCTGTAGTTTAATTTCCATTTTGGTGTAAAAGTAGACGAGAGAGACGACCCCAAAAAATTCTGAAACATGCATACTCTTCTGGTGATGCGTGCTCTGCTGGCGCCGTCATAACTGAGTTATATTGACTTTTCTTCCAGTTGTCATTCTTACGATACTAGATAAGTAGAATAGACATCTGCCGTCACGACATGATCTGCCTGACCTGTATAAGAACGGGTCCTGCTTCCTCCACCGTCTCGTGTCCACTCGCATGTTTGTGGGCATGAGCATGGAGGTCCTCAGCCTCCGCCTTTGCCTCCAACTCGCGATCGTCGAACCGACCGGCAGGTGCATGATGGTGCGATTGAGTCTGCGTTTGAGCACGGTGAGCGCGGAGTTGTTTGATGTAGTCGCGGTGGGCATCGACTATGACTTGGGCCTGCCGTAGTTCGTTGGTACATTTGGCATGGAGAAAGAGAGTGCAGGTTTTCTTTGTTTTTTCTTTTTTTACCTTTGCAGGTGATTCGGCGACACAGCGGATGATATTTGATGTCGTTGGGAGTGCAAAGTGTGGTAAAGACGATGGGTTTGCTGCAGCGAGAGGAAGTGAATCTGTGGGAGCTTGGCGGTGAACCCTGTCATCAGAAGGAGACGAAAGGAAACAATTAGGGCTGTTGCAAAACATCACGAGTCGGCCAGCCTGACACGAAAGCAAACGAAGGCCACCTCCGATCGGTCAGAAGCATGTAAACATTTTCGACAAAGAGGAGGGCAGCATCTATTTGGCATGTCATGACGGCGTCGCAAGCTTCGGGTGGGATGCGAATGTCGTACTTTTTGAAGACTGAATGAGCAAGGAACAAGAGCGCAAAAATTGGGAGGATGAGTAAGTGCGAGCTGACGGAGGCTGCGAGAAATGGATGCCTAAGAAACTGACATTTACGCAACAGTTCCTGTATTATTCAAAGGTGCACGGTCAGCAGACGGAACTTTTGCTTGTTTTCACCACCGCATCCGAAGAGATGCAAAGTGTAGCCGAGCCACTCACCCAATTGCTCCGCTTATGACCACCAGACTCTCCCGTATAGAATTGATGCATTCTGAGTAGCTGCTCTCCCGGAAAGTATCTGGAGAAGATTTCTGCCAAAAGGAATCCATTTGCAAAGTCTCTAGGGATTGATGACCAGCCGGTTCTTCAGGATTGTTGTGGAGCGGGACGGGAGAAAGTGCAGTCCAGACATCACACTGTTACTGGGTCCACTGGTTTCTGACGTACCGTTTCGGATTCTTCACCGGGTATGACAAGTCTAAACTCTGAAGCCATTTAATGACTTCGCGCGGAAGTCCACTCATGATTGTCGAATACTGCTCCCGTCACTTGACAAGGATGTGATGTGTGGGTGAGGTGCTCTCACAACACTTCTCACAACATGAGACGCGTCGGTGGCGCAGCATCATTTCGCCAGCCACCCGCCACCCCGTCGATGGCGCAGTTTAATAAGGCCGTTCCCTGACTACCGGCATACTTTGGGCATCTCCGGCATGCGCTCGCTGCTTCAACCAACAGCCTGCAGGGTAAAGAAGATGCTTTTTTTTCATATGGGGGGAGACGATGCGATGCGATGAGATGGATTCTATCAGTCATTTCCAACGACCCTCCAGCCTTGCTGATTGATCTGTGCTTTGACGCTTGGGGTGGTCAAGCGCGTTTGTGTAACCAGCGATGTCATCACCTTTCTTTGGTCTTCCCTATCGTGTATCGCGAGGCCCCACGCAGTCCTGCGCGGTTCTGCCACTTGCCGCAACCACTCTGGGAACGACCTCGGTGACCTCGATACGCACGATTCATAAATAAAATCAATACTTTTTGCCTTGGCATCGAAATCCATCTCCTCTTCCTCCAGGAACAGGGAGAAGCAATCAAAAGAGACCCTTTCTTCCTCCCCTCGAGAACATCCCATCCGAGGTGAGCATTCAAGGGTTTTGGGGGGACTTTTTTGGTGGAAAAGGAAGGCAGGCCCAAATGCGAGCGGAAGCGCAAGGAGGCATTTTCATCATCGATGTTTCCCGCATTTCGGATCAAACGCGGCAGCAGCGGGGGTGGCCGCGCCCGACCCCTGGTCGTCATCACGGTCCGGACGGAAACCCAAAACTCTTGGCCGCTTCCAACTCTACCTGTATCTTCTTTACTTTTCTATACTCACGAACCACTTCCCTCCTCCCACCATCCATACAGTATACATACACTCATATATACGACCTACCTTTTGCAATCCTCCTTGCCGGCATCACTTCCACCACAACATAACAACAACCTCTTGCACATACATTTCGAGGCACTTTTTGCAATTTGCATTTACAACAAACCAGTGCAGTTCTGCGAAAACACCGTAAAATGGGAACTACCACTTTGGAACACGTAAACGGTGACGGCGAGCCCTTCTCTCCCAGCTCTCCCTCCACTCCCTCCGAAGAAAGAATCATTGTTGTTACTCACACCCTCCCTTGGATCGCCACACCCACTTCACCTGTAAAGAATGCCATATCACCAAATGCAACGTCTCCTGATTCTGTGCCAAACGGTCCCTCCAAGTCCAACTTGCCTCCGTCCCCAACTGCCTCTGATGACGATGATGATGAATACAACGGAAGTCAGACGTATGTCAACGGAACTGGAGACGATCTCGTAAACGGACACGACAGCCACGTTGGCGATTGGAAATTCCAGCACCGGCGAGGCCACTCTGCTGTCTATTCAGGCATTCATGCTTTAGACCAAGACCACAAGCTTGTTCACGTGGGCTGGACCGGACGATTCACCAGCCAAGATGGCAAAACTCCAGTCGATTCGGCATCCATCGGCCCTGAGCTTCGACAGTCGCTGAAATTGGAGCTCTGGCAGGCGAAGAAATGTGTCCCGGTCATTTTGGACGACAAAAAGGCCACTGGGCACTACGAGGGTTACTGCAAGAACGGTGGGTGGCCGACTTCAATTTGGTTGCAGCGAGAGACGAAGCAATCGCAAAGCTAACTTGTCCAATGCCTGTGTTTGTTGCAGATTTGTGGCCATTGTTTCACTACATCCAGTGGGATCATGCCGACTCTGGGGCAAATGAGTTGAAGCATTGGCAGGACTACTACGATGTCAACAGAGCATTCGCGGACACCGTCATCAAAGCCTACCAACCCGGCGATATCAGTAAGTGTGGCAAATAGCCTTCGCTGTAGGCTCTACAGTGTTACTAATACGTCTCCCAGTTTGGATCCACGACTATCACCTGTTGCTTCTGCCATCTATGATCCGTGAAGCTCTCCCACATGTTCCCATCGGATTTTTCCTTCACACCCCGTTCCCCAGTTCGGAACTCTTCCGCTGCTTGCCAAGTACGCCGTCATGCATTACCATATTGTGTGTCAGAACTTGTTCTGAAAATTTGGTTGCGTTTCTTCGAAACAGGGCGAAAGGAGATTTTGGAAGGACTTTTGGGCTCCAGCATGGTTGGTTTCCAAACGTACTCCTACGCGCGCCACTTCATCAGCAGCTGCACACGCGTGCTCGGCCTGGAATCGTCGCCAAAGGGGGTCGATTACAAGGGCACCCTTGTGTTTGTGGAGATTTTCCCCATCGGAATTGATGTGAAACGGGTTCAGCAAAGGAGGTATGTAAGCAAAAGTCATTGCTGGCCCTCAAATTCGAGTCTGTAAATCTAACTTGGCTTTTTTTGTGCAGAACGTTGTCTGCTGTGAAAGACAAGATGGCTGCGATCAAGGAAATGTATGCCGGAAAGAAGATTATCATTGGCCGTGACAAGTTAGATCATATAAAAGGGGTCCAGCACAAGTTAAACGCATTCGAAAGATTCCTGACGTTGTACCCAGAATGGCAGAATAAGGTATCGTAGTGCTGTCGAATATTTGCGCGATACATGGGTCTCATCCTTCTTCCCACTCTTCCAGGTCGTCTTGATCCAAGTTACGTCTCCGGCGGCCCAGACGGATTCCCACAAACTCGAATCGAAAGTCTCAGAGCTGGTCTCTCGGATCAATGGCAACTTCGGTTCGCTGGAGTTTGCGCCGGTGCATCATCATCATCAGCATCTCGAACATGATGACTATTACGCCCTCCTCAGCGTGGCGGATTTGGGATTAATAACCGCTGTCAGAGATGGCATGAACACATCATCGCACGAATTCGTGGTGTGTCAGGAGGAGAATAAGGCACCACTCATTCTGAGCGAGTTCACGGGCACTGCGGGGTCACTGAGTGCGGCCATGTTGGTCAACCCGTGGGACTACTCGGGGGTAGCAAACGCAATCGCCGAAGGACTGAACATGTCCGAGAGCGAAAGGGCGGCCAAACACCATGTATGTGAAGTGTTTCCGTTGTCAAAAGTCGGGCTCGCGAGGCGTATTAGCTCACGGGGTGCATAAATTCATTGCAGCAACTCTTCGAACATGTGACAAACAACACGGCCGATTTCTGGGCAAGGTCGTTTGTTAAAGAGTTGAGGAATGTTGGAGCCCTCCGATCGGGAGCCAATCCTACTCCCCTCTTGGACCTATCTCGGACTGTCGAGCAATACAAGCGGGCCAAAAAGCGAATCTTCATGTTCGACTATGATGTAAGCATCTCACATCATACGTTGCTTGGCGATGATGATGCTTACAAGCTCGCACTCTTTCAGGGCACTCTCACTCCCATCGTCAAAACTCCAAATGCGGCTGTTCCCCCACCGGACATGCTCAAAGCAATGGAGATCTTGGTCAAAGATCCGAAGAACGTTGTCTTTGTGATTTCGGGACGTGATGAGGCGTGTTTGGACAATTGGCTTGGACATATCAACGGTCTGGGGTTGAGGTGAGTATCCAGGCCTGCCAGACGCTAAAGTCACGACACTAGAGCTCAAGATGGTCATAAATGTTTTCAGTGCGGAGCACGGGTGCTTCCTTAAATTCCCCGGTGGAAAGTGGATCAATCTGTCCGAAGAGCTCGACTTCTCATGGAAAACGGAGGTCAAGGAAATTTTCAACTACTACACCGAACGTACACAAGGTTGGTCCTTCGCCTTGCTCTTCATAACTATTTTGTGCGGCTCCACTGACTCTTGGCCAAGGTTCCTTTGTGGAACACAAGCGCTGCTCCATTACATGGCATTACCGGATGACCGACCCAGATTATGGGTGAGTACCAGTATTCGGTTTTTTCTTGGGGATTTTGCACCAAACACAACATCTTGACTCTTTGCTTGTCCTAGAATGTTCCAAGCGAAAGAGTGTCAAAATCACTTGGAAAATGCCATCCTGTCCAAATTCCCCATCGAAATCCTCCTCGGAAAAAAGAACCTGGAGGTGAGTTGCGAAATGGTTCCGTGGTTTCGACCTCAAAGTATATCTCACCCACACCGAAACACATAGGTTCGACCCATATCCATTAACAAAGGCGAAATCGTGAAACGCCTTCTCGCCCAAAATCCGGATGTCGAGTTTGTTTTCTGCGCCGGAGACGACCGAACGGATGAAGACATGTTCAAGGCAGTCCGTAAGGCCGAAATTGACGAGAGTATCTCATTCACCACGACAATTGGGTCTTCAACCAAAAAAACGCACGCTGCGTGGCATGTCCAGTCGCCCGAAGACCTCATAAAGGTCATGACGGCGTTGGCGGCCCAAAGCAGGCTGTAAATATTCCATATACACCGTTGTCTTCCCCAATGACGGGATACCCCATCAACATAGATTACCTAAGCTTGAATGATACAAAAACAAGGGGACCCCGTGCTTTGCTTCCCACATCCTTTTGCCTTCATCTTTGTTCCCAGTTTCCCACGCTTCAGCTACCGTCAAAAACAAATTGCGAACAACAATGGCGAGCCGGAATAGAGGCGGAAGAGCAGCTTCGTCCTGGGCAAGGCAATACGACACTGGCGACTCGGCCAGGCGCCGTCTCGAAAGCTCCGCAGATGATTATGTCGAATTGCGTGGTCAGAATACTCGTCTCAAGGAAGAGGAGAAGAGCCTGTCCCCGGACAAAGAAAAAAGGGAGAGCAGCGATGACAGTCGAGAAGCAGACTCTCAGGACGTTTTCAATAGCAGATTCTTCCGACGTTTGTCCACAAAAAGTGACAGGATGGTATGGGCCGAAGACCGCACTTCCAGTAAAGACCAATATATTTGTGTCCAACCAGCGCTCCGGCACTTTCTGTGCACTTTTAGAACTCCCTTCGGTCCCATTTGGAGCCAATGCCGTACGTCGAAGTGACTGACGTTTGCTGACTTTTGACGCGTCACGTGGTGTGGTAATCATAGAAGTTTCACGTACCCAGAGACTATGATTGGCACAAGCGCTATTGCTCCAACGGACTGTACGCGCAACAGCGGCAAGAAATGCTCGAGAAGCATCGGAAAGAACTTGAGGAGATTCAATTGTCTTTTTGGAGAGGATATGATTCTGTATGCATTGATTTACGACGCGATGGTTTTCTCCGTTCTTTCTTTACACAAGTGGCAAGCTGATGGTTGCTATATACGTTCTGTTTGGCATTGTTTCCAGGACTACTGCAAATACCGGTATCCAACGGGGAGCAGAGGGGCAATTCCATTCAGCGACAGCCTTTTAAATATTTTGAAACGCAAGGGAGTGGATCTGGAGCATGTTCAACAAGAACTAAAACGAGTAAAAATCGAAGATGACGACAATGGTGTTCACGATAGGCCTCGAAATGGCGCCACCAGCATTCGAGGGACGACTCGCGAAAGGAATGGTTTGAGTAACGGCGCAGGCGCCTCTGTTGACGTGAATCAGCGCGAACTAAGCGAGGAGAGCGAGATTCCGAATCTCTTTGGTTATTTGTTGAATCTGACGGGTGCAAATGATAAAGACAGATCGCACATATGTGTTGAGGATTTGAATGTGCGTTGCCTGCGCTTGTACTCTCATTTGGAGAAGTTTGGAGTTCCATTGGCCATAGCAAGGTTGACGAACTTCGTTACTTTTGGCGTCTCCAGGCACAATATGCAAGAGAATACACCTATACGCGTATACAACAAATATCTGAATTCAACGACCTCAAACTGCGACAATTCCGCGAATTAGCAGACTCTGACTGGTCGCTGTGGTCGCATGAAATATGGACCGGAGAATTTGGATTCGCGCGAGGAGCCCGACAGCGGTACGAGAGAATCTGCAACATTATTTTTTATGGGCGGCAGCGGGCGACTCTCGACATGTTCGTATCCCTGCAGCTTTAGGGTTGTCTTCCCGTGTTTCCAGCAGAGTAAAATACTGAAGCAAGTTCATTGGCCAGAAATGGTCCGCAGGAAATGACCAAGGATGTTCCTTTGCATAAGGAGAATTGTGAAATATTGCAGGAGTACTTGGATAATCCGTGGTATCCCAAGTTCATAGTGCGCGTGGCGGACCAAGTTCGAGAAGCGTACGACAGCATGTGGTTCAAATTGAACGACTTCCATCAGGAAAGAAAGGTCGGTATTTCCCGTCTTGGAAGCCAAGCATGTGGTAAACATGCTGACGGTATTCACAGGTTGGCGTTGCAACCTTCGGAGCAAGCAAGTCCAAAATGTATTACTTCCCGCTGACGAAGCTGCGTCCGCCGTCGAATCCGTGCAACAATCTTTTGAAACTCCTGGATGAACCGTTGCATACTTGGCTGGCAGTTTATGCCATCAAAGAAGAACCCGCGTGGTTTTGGCAGACTCCCGAAAATTGGCGCTTGGATCCTTCTTTGGAGAGAGATCTGGACCCTCCCAATTATGTACTAGAGTTGCCCGGTCCCCCGAAAACGGCCCCATCGAGAGATCCAGATTTGAACATTCCACCTATGCCTGCTGTCCCCACTATGGCTGCTGTCCCCACTATGGCTGCTGTCCCCGCTGTGCCCGCTGTGCCCGCTGTGCCCGCTGTGCCCGCTGTGCCCGGGGTGCACGGTCTGTTCGCTGTGCCCGCTGTCCCCGCTATGCCCGCCGTGCCCGCTGCGTACACTGTGCCTGCTGCGCTCGCTCCGCTCTCCAAACCAGCAGCACTGGCACCTGCGGGAGGTAGCCTGGTTGGACAAACTTCCTCGTATTACAATCCTGGGGTAGGCCTGACGACAATGCCAGTCGTCTCTCAGCCTCACTACAATCCAGGGATCGGCATGACGGCAGCACAACTTGCCTCTCAAAGAACAGCAACAACTCGTGCGTACGTCAATCCCATCTTCGGACAATCGTCCTCACCAGCTCCATACGTCAATCCGATTTTTGGACCACCGACGGGCGCGTCGTCAATGCCGTATAGCCATCCTGGTATCGGTCAAGAAACAAATGCGTTACCAGTTAGTTCCTCGGGAATTATTTCCGTCATACTGGAGGAGAAACTGAGGCAGCTCAGCGATGTGATCAACTCGCAACAACTCGAAATAAGCGATGCTGAGGAACACCTCGGTATTTACAGGACGTCTGCAGACTGTGACTACAGCGAAGAAATTGCTGCACAGGAAAAACGATTGGGCGATGCAACCGACACAATTGCCCTGTGCAGGGCGGAAAAGGAGGATTTGGAGAGTAGATTGGTAACTTTGAAATCAGGCGAGACGGGAGCTACGGCAGCTGGGCACGTGGCAGAGCCAGTTTCCAGTGTTGCGGCATATCCAAATCTGCCAGGAAGCTTGATGGGCACCACAAGCAACGTCTTTAGCTGGTTCCCACCGGCAATGGCAGATACAGCTGCAAGGATGGTTTCTGGTCCGCCGCAAGCACCTTCTTGCGGCTTTCAGATACCTGGGACCGCAGCTTCCAGCAATGTGAAGGATTTGGGGGCTGGCAGTGCGTCAGTTCCCGTGGCTAAGGGAGCAAGTGCCGACCCACAGTCAGAAGAAGAAACAAGTGGATCCCAGTAGTGTTCATCGCCATTGAGAAGATTGCTGTACTGAACTGCAGCTTCCGAGCAATGTGAAGGATTTGGGGGCCGGCGGTGCATCAGCTGGTGGCTAAGGGAGCAAGTGTCGGCTGGAAGAAGAGAAAAGTGCATCCCAGTGCATCCCAGTGCTGTTGATCTGTATTGTGAAGAAGACTGGCAATGCAAGCGTAATGATACCCTGCTGGTGCTGGTGAATGCTTGATGCAATTGCCAAGGTCTGTCGATGCTTGCATCCACATCCCAAGTTTGCATTTTGCTGCAAATGCCTGCAACTACTGGAACTCATGCAGGAGGAGGGCTAGCCACATACTGGGTTGCATCTTCCACCACCCATTAGACGGTGTCAGATATGTGGCTTTTCGGGAAACGCGAGGGATTGCTTTTGGTTTTCCAGCCGTTTCCTGTCATCTTCTTTTGATGCAGTCAGAAATGCCGTGCAGCCACAGAATTCCAGGATTGTCATAGTAAAATGCAAATCGGCCTCCAACGCCCGATAAACACAAAAAGCGACAGGAAAACCGAAAACTCTGGGAATCGCACCCCCTAATTTCTGCCTTGGGAATGGATGGAAACCGCGTAATACCTGACACCACCTATTATGGCGCCAAAAATTTCCCACATACCCAAAAACCCTTGATATTACTAGGTGGTGTCAGATATTACGCGTTTTCCATCCGTTTCCGAGGCAGAAATTAGGGGGTGCGATTTCCAGTTTTTCTAATTTTTCGTGGTTATGGGCCGTTTGAGGCCGATTTGCATTTTACTATGAAGAGTCTGGACTTTCCTGACTGCGCCGCAGTTCTGACCGCGTCAAACGAAGTTGACAGTAAACGGCAGGAAACGGCTGGAAAAACAAAAATATTTCCTCGCGTTTCCCGAAAAGCAACATATCTGACACCGTCTACTGAAAGCTGTGGTTAGGAGGGGACCAAAGCTTGCTCCCGTTGCCACCAGAACTGAAGCACAACCAGCCCTCAAATTCTTCAGCATACTGGGACCCACGGCCCCAGGTATCTGGAACCCGTAGTAAGGTGCTTGCCGGGGTCCAGGTGCCAGCGACCAGTGGGACACCATAACGTGCTGTATCTAGTGATGCGCACTAAAACATTTGGTCGAAAAATGGAAGGGGTTGTGCTGACACCTTTGTCTACTCTGCACATAACATGTGCTTCGACCAATTGGAATTTGGTGAGGAGAAATTTGGGTCCCAACTCAGGACTGCGAGGGAAGAGGACAACAGTGCGGGAACAAACCCTTTAGGTTTTTGACCAAATGTTTCAAAGCACGTCACTAGATAGATTACATTTGGGTGCAACTCGTCAAAGCACGTGCGGTGAGTGAAGTAGAGTATTGAAATAAACCCTTCTACTTTTCAACCAAGAGCTAGTGACTACACGTTATGACTGCACCCTAGCACTCGTCCTACCCTGCACAGCGCACTGGTGTTGGTTGCATCTCCCAATCGTTGCGGTGCTTCGTACTGGTATAGGAAAACATTTGTGGAATAACTGTCCTATCTGTGGTATATTTTGCTTTGAGAGCCTCCAAGTCCTCTTTCCATCAAATATAATTCTTTGAGCCAATTTCCAGGACAAAAATCCGCAACAAGAAATCAACCTCATTCAAGGAGAGACTCTCTGTCCGGCATGGACACTTCGTTCGCGTTCGTATGCTAGTTACAAGTTCACAGTTATTATCATACCTATTCAAATCGAGCGAACCATTGCATCACGACAACCTTTCCCGACTCGAATTCAGAAGCAACAGTGATGTCAATATGCCTTGTCGATTGGGGTGTCCCTTGGCATGGCATGTAAAATTCAATTTATCATGTCATTATCATCGGACTGACATGTGGCGCTGTGGCTGCCGTGATTCATGCTTTGCTTGGGTTTCCGGTGGGTTTCCGGTCACTCCTCCATCTCCCGCAATCAGCCAATCACGCCGTATTTATTGTAGTGTATTGGCCAATCTGCACACAATCTCCTACAAGTTTCCTATCTTAAAGCCCTCTTTTCGAAAGCTCGTTTCGTTGGAGATTATGGACTTGTAAAGAAACGGTCTTCCGCTCGTTCTTTTTGCCGCCAAACATGGATCTGTTCTACCACAAACCGTTTCGTATATACCTCTTGTGAACGCTTGTTTGTTCCACCCCTTGAAACCATCCCTACCGCATAAAACCTACGAGCCTGAAGTTCCCACCTAGCCATACCAGTTCCTTACCCCCGAGTTTTCCCCCCGTGCGCACTTTTGCACACAGCCGCTATGTTCAGACGCAACGAGGCAACAGAAACGATCCCGGTAACCTCGGGAGCTTCATTCTTTGCGAGCAACGTTGATGCAGATGGGTTGCCGCCCGAGATTGAGGAGGGGAATGTTGAGTACAAGGTAGGAGTCGAGCGCTTATCATGGCCACCATCGAGCCGGCGACAGGTTTTTGATTGGGCGTCTTGTTACTAGCTCAAACTGATTGACCCGCCTCCGGAACGCCTGGAGCATCTCGTGACCCAAATGAAGTGGCGGTTGGTATCAGTATTGCTCCTTGTACATGGGCTTCCCTGGTCTTGCGCAAATGGTTTGTCTAATTTTTACTATGACATCAGTCTGGCAGAGGGATACGGGGAAGCAATGTACGAAGTTGGGGTCTCTGATAAAGGAGGCCTCGTGGGGTTAACACCTGCGGACTTGGCCGCCTCCATCGACACCCTCCGTCGCATGGGGCAAGCTCTCCGTGCCGATGTGTCCATAATTCGTGAGCGCCAAGTGTCCGCGGACCCTGTCCGCATGGTCGCAGAGGTGCTGGTCAGAAAGTGCCTCACTGACGATCAGCATTTTCTGGAAGTCAGAGTCGCAATAGTCGGTCCTGCTGATGCTGGAAGTGAGTGAATCACTTGAGGCCCCATTAAATTCACGGCACTCACAATCTCCTACTCAGAATCTACTCTGTTGGGGGTCTTGACGCATAGCGAGAAGGATAATGGAAGAGGCAAATCTCGTCTCAACCTCCTTCGCCACCGTCACGAAATTGAATCTGGGCGAACGTCCTCCATCTCGCACCAGATTATTGGGTTCGATCCGCGAGGGGAGCTCATAAACTACGCGACTACCAATGTGTCGAGCTGGGAGCAAATATGTGAAACGGCTGCCAAAATTGTCACGTTTCTTGACACTTGCGGTCACCCGAAATACCAAAAGACGACCATCAGCGGCTTGACAGGCCACGCACCTGATTATGCATGCTTGATTGTCGGTGCGAATGCCGGTGGCTTGAGCGAAATTGGAAAGGAGCACCTCGGCATTGCGGTCGTTCTCAAAGTCCCCGTTTTTGTGGTGTTGACCAAGATCGATGTCGCGACACCGGAACAGCTCACGAGGACCATAGGATCCTTGTTGTCGCTTCTCAAAACCCCCGGGATCAGGAGGGTGCCCATCGTCATTCAAAATGAGGACGATTTAATTGTTTCTGTTTCCAGCTTTGTTTCTTCCAGGTAAGGTTACATACGCTGTGGTGATAGAACGAAACTCCAGCGAAGGACGCTGAACGAACCTTTCTTGCCCAAAGGGTCGTTCCCATATTTTTGACTTCGAGTGTGACCGGCGACAACCTCCCTTTGTTGACCAAGTTTTTGAATCTTCTGCCGAAACCCGTCCGTGATCACGAGAAGCTGCTCGAGGAGGAAGTCGAGTATCAAACGGAGGAAATATACTCCGTTCCCGGTATGTGACTCCTTGTTGAACAACCGTTGACGTGAATGGCGCATCATTTAGCAACCCGTCCCGTTCAGATGTTGGATGCGTCTTGGGTGGTGTCCTCCTCTCCGGTCGCATCAACGTATCCCTCCCGTCCTCTGCGTCCAAAGTGTACTTCATCGGTCCTGACCGAGGTCGCTTTGTTCCCGTTCGCGTAACTTCAATCCACCGTCAGCGCTGCCCAGTAAACTACATGAAAGCTGGGCAGGCCGCCAGTTGCGCGCTCACCTTTCTCTCGCCCGAGGCGCCAGGGTCGGAGCACTCGGCAACGGGAACATTTCCGCCTCCTGGATTCAAATTGCGGAAGGGACAAGTTTTGCTTGGTGGAGATGGCGTCACCATGCCACAGGCATGTTGGGAATTTGAGGCCGATATCAATGTGCTATACCATGCGGGAGCGATCCAGGAAGGGTGTCACGGAGTGCTGTACATCGATGGAGTCCGACAGGGGGCCAAAGTCATACGTATCGACCCGCCTAGCCCTGCTACGTCTCCCGTCGTCACTCCAACTCGCGGGGTTCCACCTTCTGTGGGAAAGCCTGGAAACCTTTCGTTGAGAACGGGTGATCGGGGTAGGGTGCGGTTCCGGTTTGCTTATGAGCCCGAGTGGGTGAAAAAGGGGGGGACTGTTTTGTTTAGGGGTGAGGGTCGCATGAAATGCGTTGGTAAGGTTGCAGCGGTGTCGTTTGATGCAAGGGGTGGGGTATCGGATGGAGCTCGGTAATGCCTGTAATTATGGTTTTCTCTGTATTTGCTCTGTATTTAGCTCTTTTCTTTGTAAAAGTTCTCAAAAAGAAGGAAAAGCTACGTGCTTCAAAAAAGCATTTAAAAGTTCACTTAAGCTGCGAGTATTCAGAAGGTGTCACAACAATTTGACGATTTTAACTTTACAGCTCATCTTTCACTTTCTCTTCAGCCTTGTTCACTTTCTCCTCAACCGTTTCCTTCACCTTTTTGACAACCTCCTCCACCTTTTCCTCCACCTTTTCCTTCACTTTCTTCTCCTTATCCAGGGTGGGAACAAAGTCGTACGGAATGTACTTTGCCCTTCCTGCACCCCCACCCAAAGTCTCCTTCAAAAACTTATCCAGAGCCTTCTCCTCGAACGCTCCCATAAACAACCTGTACACTTTCCTGCCGGACCCATTGGCGTTGTTTACAAACACCACCATCCCGGGCAACATATCACTGACGTCAAATTGGCGCATGAGGTTCCGTCCGCGCTCGATGGCGTTGACCCACGAGAAGACGAGCGGTGAAGCGTCGTCCTGCTTTTCGTGGTATTTGGCGTTCAACGATTCGAGAATAGAAAGATATTGTTTGTGGACTTTGACGCTCTCCTCGTATTCTGGTTCGAGGGCCAGGAAGGAGACGGCGCAGACGCTGTTGGTTTTGAGGCAGAGGTTTTCGAGGTCGGATTGGGTTTTAAGTTCTGGGAGGGTTGCGTTGACTGTTATAAAGTGTGAAGGGCGAGGTCAGTGAAAAATGGGGGAAATTTAGGGTGAGGCGAGCCGCTTGCGCTTACATGGTGCGGCAGGCTTCTTCGGCTTGCTTTCCTTGGCCTTCTGGCCCGATTTGGCCTTCCCATCACCCTTTGGCGCGGCGTACTTGTCCAAAAACTCGGTCAATGCCGCGTACTTCATAGCGCCTGCCCAAGAGATTACCCATCATAAATGAACAACTCGGTCCGCGCATATGAGATGTTACACAGGAACCATCAAAGTGAAACCGTTCGTACCTTCATACCGAACCGGCTTCGCATCTTCCTCCTTCCCAACCAGGTACACGGCTGGGACGCTGTCAACTCCGAGTTTCTCAACAGCGTCCCTGTAGGTGTTTTTAGCCTCTCCAAAGATCAGGCGGCCCTTGTACTCGGCGGAAAGGGCTTTGAATAAAGGTGGAGTGCTGGGTTTTTGAGAGACTAAAATGACTTTGGGCGTTTTGCCAGTCTGAAAGGCGGAATCATATCAGCATTTGAAAGAAGGGTATGAAAGCATGATGATGGGTCCTCAAACCTCCTTCTTCAGGAACTCGTCATACGTCACAGCTTTCTTGCTCGTTCCTCCGATGGGAATGACGTTCCCGCGAATCTTCTTGATCGCCGCGTCTACAATGTCCTTTGCCGTCCTGGCTCCGTTGTAGTCTTGTGGTTCGGATGGTTTGAGCACCCCACCACATTCTAACATCCGAGTCAACAAAGTGGAGGTCCATACCTTCAGGCAGCCCTTTCTTCCCGCCGCTGAAAAGTTTGATTGTCGGGAACCCTATGTACATCGTTTGTTTAAGCGAACATGCAAAACGCAAATCGGTTTGAATGCAAAAGTGCCGAATCACCCACCTTTAATATCGTATTGCCCACACACGGGCCTATTCTTCTCGTCATCGCAATCAATCGCAACGACTTTGGCCAACCCCTTCAATTTCTCGGCAGCTTTTTTGTATTGTGGGACCTGTTTTGTGTATGTGTGGTTTTTTTGTGGAATGTTCATTTTTCATTTGTTAGGTGGTTACGGTTTATTTCATGAAACCAGCCGGTGATAGGGGTGAAATGTACCAATGCTTTACAGTGCCCGCACCAAGGCGCGAAGAATTCTGCTACAACGGCGTGCTAATTTTAACAAAAGAAGTGGGAGAGTTTTCTTTTAGGTCCCGATGAACTTTTGTAGTGGATGTTCTGTTCCGTCTTTTCTTGGAAGAGTTTCCTCTGGGTGTACTGTCAATATTCCCACCTCCGTGTCCAACACTTCCTCCTTAAAGTTTGCATTGTTTACGAGCACCACCGCGTCCTTTTTCGAGTACAGTCCGGCAACGGTGGTAGTGAAAACGGAAAGGGTTAAGAGGAGAGTGGAGGTCCGGAAGAGCATTTTTCTGGTCCTTTGCGAAATGTCAAGATGAGGAGACGCGCGGGTACGGTGGGAGCGCGAGCGCGAGCGTGGGGAGCTTGGAGCGCTGCTTGAGGTGGTGGGCTTTTATTGGCTGGGATACCTGCTCAGCAACTTGGATTCAATTCATTTCGAGTTTTGAGGTGAGTTTTGAAGTTCCGCATCTCAGACCAATTCACAACAGTAAGTTAACTTCCCACACACACACACACCCCAATTTTTCCCACTATTCCCACTCCAATCTCGCTCACCGAAACCCCTCTTTTCCCACCCTCAGTGGCAGCAAAGGCAAAGGCAAGGTAAGAAGGCCACTTGACCCTTACTCCGGCCCGTTTCACGCTGACTCACCCAAATTCCATGACGAAAAAGAACCATCGTTGTCCGCCTGGTCAGCACCGCAGGCACGGGCTTCTTTTACACGACCACCCGCCGCCGCACGCTGGGGAAATTGTCGCTCATGAAGCACGATCCCGTCGTGAACAAGCATGTGTTGTTTGTTGAAGGTGGGGGAAGAAGAACGCATGCCGCTGCAACGATGGAATTGGAGTACTGACCAAAAGCATTCCTTGCGTTAAATTCTGTATTTTTCAGGCAAAAGACTGTCCCATTGATTTGTTTGGCATCCATGCCTTCATTTCTCCAATTGTCCACTTTTCATTTATCCATCCTCTGCAATGTTTAATATCAATTTGTTTTGTTTATGGGGGAAAAACATCTTTCTCCGAATCTTCGTCTATGCTTTGGAATTTCTTTGACTGTGTGATATTTGTGCTCATGCTCTGCGCGCCCAAATTCACAGGGGAAAATTCACTTTGACAAACAGTAGGATTTATTAAGTTACATGCCATCTTACAGATGACCAATTCGTGTTTGGTATCAAGACGTTTGGTATCAGTGCGTGGTTACACTCCCGCCGCATTTGTTGCTGCACGATAGGAATTAGTGACATATCCGACTTCAGCGGGCGATAGGGACAAAGCAACTTACCGAGCGGTTCCGGTTTCTCCAGTACTTCCGGGCCTTTCGGCCCCCTTCCCCTGGCCCGCAGCTCATCCTAAGCCGCCTCCCTGAACCTCGCAAACATGCACCTCCGACACGTCCGCGAAACTCACTCGCTTCTTTGGGAGCGGTGACGGAGTGCGGGACCGCTCCGCCCCATCCAGAGCGGCCTCCTCGTCCCCGATGGAGTCGACGTCCATATCCACTTCCTCCTCCTCCTCTTCCATTTCTTCTTCGCCTTCCTCTTCCTCGCTGCTGTCCTCTTCAGAAGAGGACGCATCACAGGCGGAGACCCAGGCCACAAAACTCCGCGCCTGGTCCCGAATCGTTTTGGCAGCGGGTCCCTCGGTCAACCCGTCAAACCACTCAATGATGGTGGCGGGTTCGACCAAGTCGACTTTGTAGAGGGACATTAGGACGCGGATGTGGTGTTGAGTGCGGGAAGCGGTCTTGCTGCAGAAGAGCTGTGGAGAGGAAAAACAAGTTCGAGTTGGTTCACTGGTGGGGAAACTGAATGAGAATAACGGACAAAAAACGCACCTCCAGTTGCTTCAAAAGCGAGAGCTGGCCACCATCTTCCTCGATGAAGCGGGAAATGAGTTTGTTGTAGCGGGTGAAGGCCTACACCGGAGAGTGCCCGTCAGCGGGACATTTTCCTTGCAATTTGATGCAGCCAATCTGACGCTCACCTTCACGACTTCATCCCCGCTTCCAATCTTCCCCTTCACCTCCAAAAACTTCAAGATCGCCTCCATGACAACTGCGACGCATTCTTGGTACCCGGCACCAAATCGCTCCGCCAAGACATCCAAATCCACCGCCATCGTTGACGGGCTGACGTCCGAAACAACCTCCTGATACAGGCGGTTGACCCCTTCCAACTGGAAGGGAGACGGGCTGTGGCCGTCCACACTTCCTTCCGACCCATACCCTTCTTCATCCTCGTGACGTGGAAGCGGCGACACGGGAGACTCGGAACGCTCGTCGTCAGCCGCACCATCTTCATCGTCATCCTCGTCGTCGTCAGCGTCACCGGAAATCGACAGTTCGCCGCGACCGACGATCGGGGGAAGGTTGGCCATAAGGAACAAATCGTCGTCATCATCGGGCCGCAGCGGGTTGGACGAAATGGAATAGGAGGCGGTGTTTTCGTTCCTTCGGAGATCGAGCAACTCGTTATCTTTGAAATCAATCTGGAGAAGCAAATGTTTTGAAGAAGTCAGAAGATATTCTCCAGAATCACTCGCACAACGCTGTACCAAGGGGCTATTTACCTCCATTTCCATCTTCTTCACCCGTTCTCCCATCAGCTTTTCCACCACGAACCGGGCTTCCCGTTCCCTCCAGACATCCTTTTTCAAAACTTGCACGCATTCTTGAAGCGCATCCCTCTTGCGAGTGAGCAGACGAACCTGCCCCTCCAATTTCTTTGCGTGGGAGCGCGAGATGGCGAGTTGATGTTCGAGGTGTGCTTTTTCAGCTTTCATCTCGTCCAAGGCGGAAGCGGAAGAATCGACAGCAGGTTGAGGTTGAGGTTGCTGCTGTGGTTGTTGTTGTTGTTGTTCTTCCTTCTGTTGCACTTTCGGCTCCACGTTTTGTTCCGGTTGTTCGGCAGCGCGCGCAGTTGACGGCTGGACATGAATGTTCCCGTCATCGGCGCCTCCACACCCCTGCGACTCAACCCCTGCCCCATCTCGTTTGAACTCAATCATTTTGAACGCTCGAACAGGGCTGCTGAAGCAGGGGACTCGCGTCGCGTCGATCTCGGACTCGCGACTACCCCACAACCACCGACTCCGACGCCAGAATCCCACCACACTGCTCATTTGAAGCAGGTGAGCTGCAGCTGCTGGGTAAGTGAGATACAGTGTGCTGAGAGGGGTTCCGAGGAGGTAGGGTCCGCGCGGGGCAGAGGGAAAGTGTTGAGTTGCAGACATTTTTGACTGGGGTTACAAATGGTATCAATTTTTTCGTCAATGGAAGTGCTGTGTCGGGTGTTGATAGTGGGAGGGACTCTTTTGTTGCAGTTGTTGATTCTGAAGGAGGAGTGAGTTGCAGTGAAGTACATAAGATTTGATTTTGCGGGTGACAAAAGAATTTGGTTTTGAATTCCAACGAAATGGCAGGAAATCGAAGAATAATGGGAGTGAGACAACTGGGATTTTTGCAAAGCGTTTTGATGCGGGCCGAGGCTTCTGAGTCCGAAGGCGGGGGATTACGACACCTGCGAACACATTGTTCCGGCCAGAGGGCAGAGACACCCACGCGCTTCCATCACGGGCATCGACCAATCAAATGTGTGGCACAGCCAATGATTCATCATGAGGTAGGTATCCGATCGGAACAGGTATCAGGGGTATCCGGCATCACCTGCCACCCTCTGCATCCTGCCGGCGTGCTTATGGAGGTGTTAACAGCAACGTGAAGAAGAACATGGCCATACAGAAAATGTGCCGTACAGCAGTACAAATATCAACAAATGACAGTAAAATGGATGGTGGCAGGATGGTCCAATTAACTAATGTCCAAAATTTCGTTTCCCGTGTTTTTATAGTACATATGGTGTGTTAATCTCATAGTTGTGAATCAATCTGCTATTAATGTTATTACTCTCTCTGCTACCGCATTCTTCTGTTGTTGACGCCCCAGTCAAACACGCAACGACCCAGTCCACAATAAAGGTCACAAACGAAGCATGCAGTCGCTGATTCTCATATATTACCAGTCATCCCAACAACCACATGAGCAGCCATTAAGATTGGCCAGTACAAAACGCACACGAAAGGCAACAACCAGCTTCCGTATAAATGCCAGTTATCCACGGCCTTCGCTATCACATCCTTAGCAGCGGCTGTCCCGTCCCACAGGAATACCGCTCCTAGCAACCCAACCGGCGACGCGGCCATCAATAAAATCGTTCTAATCCAATATGGCCAGGCGTTGCGACTGGGCTTTGCTATCGCAACAGCCGGTACGCTGGGAAGCGCAAGAAAAATGGACAGGCTCGGATTTAGCGTTGCCAGAGCAATCAAGGAGGCTGCGAGTTGCCCACAGCAAAAGGACTTGAGGATTTTCCATGCTGGGGCGGTCACGGGAGTTGGCCGACCCGCACCGCCAAAAAAGCGTTGAATAATCGGAACTACAAAGGCGGTAAACGTGAACGAGGCAATTACAACGCCAATTGCAATGTAGTGGCCCTTTGGTTCATCCGGTCATTTGAAAATGGGAAAATTAGGTTTCACATAACGATGCCTATTTCGGAAGAGTCGTATTTTGCAACGTACCAGACTACTGCGAGCCACTGTAAAGGCCCGTAAATCTGATGCTAAGTGCAACGCATACAACCCCGCGGCATGGCACATAACCATGGTCAAGACAGGCATATACAGTGGCCTCACCCTTCTGGTAAATGACGTTAAAGAAGCCGGGCGGCTGAAGAATGCGGTCCCTTCCATAGGTTTGGGTGGGGGCGGTGGCTGCGATCGAATGTCCCCTGTGTCCCACCATAAAGAGAGGGACTGGAATAAAACCAAAGACGTCAGTAAAAAGCAGGTTACACTGCAAGGAGATTCAATGCGAACCTGGATGACCAGCGTAACGGATAGTAGAATTACAGGGGGGATGTAGATGGATATTGGAATAAAACGATCTGCAGAGGGCATTATGTAAAACCAATACGCGTGATGGAGGCGCTCCAAAAGATTGTTGAGACTGGTTAGGGTCGACTCGATTGCCCTGCAACAGAATATCTTGAGTTCAGGATAATGGGCCAAAGATACAAGCTTTCAATAATCACCTTCCAATTTGTTCCCCACCCACGCGATATCCCGAATCATCTCTGAGTCCCGTCACCGTTATCGCCTCAATTTTGTATTTGGGGTATAAGGCATGAGCAGCATCCGGGAAACCCAGAGCTTGGTGGCGCATAAACTCAAAAATGCTGCTCATGGAAGAAATGTAACGATCATACAGGTCGCTTGAACGAGACGCGCCCAAGTCGTCGTGCAGAGCGACACGAAGGCCTTCGTATTGCAAGCAGAGTACTGTTGTTGTGATCAGATCCGCGTTGGAAAGTTGACCGTTTAGACCCTCTGAAGAACAATGGGAGAATCATCAACCCAACTGCATCGAACTGTCGGGACATGGAAGAGACCCAAGCAGTACCGACGAATATTCCGACCGAGGAGTAGTCATCGCTCCCTTCAAACTCCAGATTGATGGCCTCCTGGATTTCACCGCCATGATAGTCAATCGCCTCAAACTGCAGGCCTGAAGAACCCTACGTCAGCACATCCCTCGTGCTGTCGACCGCACCAAAAGACTGCTGGACGCACCAAATTTATTTTGAGTGTATTGACCATGATAGGCATCCAGCCATGCCTGTGTACCAATTGGACTGGGATGCGTCACGAGAAATATCAGGTCCTTGGACCAATACGAAAACTCTTTAGAGAATGAGTTCATGAACGTGAGATCAAACTTTCAGCCGCAGATACATACTCGTCACAAACTTAGCAAGCGCAAGAAGGTAGCTGGCGCCGTTGAGGTTCACTTGATGCGAAAAGATGAGGCATTACGGAATTGACGTTGATATGCGATCTGACGGTACCCACATTTCCCGCTTTTCGTTAACCAGGGAGCCGAAAGCACTATTGATTCAGTGCCATCCCCACGCGGCGCCTTGAAGACTCCATATGCATTCGTCCCCAATATTCTGCCTGATGGGGTGGTAGCTACAAAATGCTGCGTTGACGCATCCAAACCAATGCTGCGGAACTCATGCTCAATGAAGGCGGCAACTCTGATGACACATAGTGAACACGTTGAACCGTCGACTGAAGCAGCAAGACTGCAACGCATACGTTGAGCTATTCCATGAACCTCTCGCCAACTCGTCCAACTGAGCCTTATATCTGCCAGCAGCAAAAAGGTCGAGGGCTGAAAAATGCTTGTTTGCCTGTCCCGGTAGTAGGGCATTTTCGTCGGGCTTAGCCTCCTTGTGAAATTTTTCCAGCGGCAGTAGAAGCAACCACGTCAATCCGATAACGTAGAACAACCAGCTGCTTCGTCCACCATGGGCTGGGTTATATCGTAGCGTCTTGAAAGAGCACAGCTTCTGCAAGTCCCACCTGAACTTCGACGCAACTTTTCGCACATAGTGACCGATTTTCCTCCGTCGCTGCAGCCTGTTGAGCTCCTTTGGCAGGGCAACTACTGCTGGATTCGTCGATGCCGCGGAGGCGCTAAGATATGACAACAACCCCATTCCCAGATTTCAGGAAATTGAGCTGTTCTGAAGGGCGGGTTGGTCTTTCTGGCAAGGTCACTGCGCTTCTTTATGTAATCACAGGTCCGAAGCCTCGGACGCTTGTGCCAGACGCGACTTCATTTGTATGGCTGCGCAAAGACTCGCTCCTGGCTTCAGCCTGCCGCAGAATCCACAGACGATCGCCATTACCCAGTTACCCCTTAGCGCGACATAAGTAGGTGAGTGTAAATAACTATTGGCCTTGTCTCAGTCTCAGGTGTCTAAACTTCGAACGTCGACCCTCTAGAGAATTGGTATCGCCATTGCACCGAACCGCGGTTGTAGGACCTCACCCTCCACTTGCACCGCACACCCTTTCCAACCTACTCAACCTTCACGATGGGCACATGCACATCCAAACCCACCGATACCACTCCACCACCCACC
>JADGKA010000047.1:0-51018 GCA_027604605.1 Borealophlyctis nickersoniae | reverse complement strand
ATGGGGAAATACTAGTGATGTATTATCCGATCGTAATATAATCCTACGACCCTCCTACTTATACAGTTTTTCTTCCACATGAAACGTTACCCCTGAGGCACATGACTCTTAGCTAATCCGCCATCTATCCTACCTAGGCTAGATTACGCGGCGCTACGCTAACTATTCTAACATGCACCATGTAATCTGCTTGCTGTCCCGGTGCTGTTCGGAACCCAGTCTGGGCCGTTACCTGCACGCGCGGTAACTTGCGAGCTCAACCAGATAGGGATGCAACGCACAAAAGAGAGATGGCCAACCAGTACAATGCCAGCTGCACCTGACATTGCTGCCCAAATGAATTCTGGGGGAACCACCGAGAAGTTGGAGAAGGGTGTGCGGAAGAATTCCGCCGCCTATTATGAACATGCCACCATCACCCACGAGACCGGAAATGGCGTTAGTTACAGACATGTTCGGCGAAAACAACGCCGGCGTGACCTTAAATGAAGACCCACAGTATTAACGCATCATGCATTCGACACTGCAACTGACGAGGGCGTCCCTGCCACCCAGACCACACGATGTCCAACAACCGATGCAAAGGAAAAGGTTGTCATGCGCCCACAAAAGCTGGTCCCATCACTTTGCCCACCAACATCAAGGCGGAGATCCACCGGTCCATAACGCAACTTCGGACTTTATCAGACGAATTTGGGTTGATGCCAATGTCACGTAAGGCCGGTGCGAGAGCGCAGTTGATATCGCTAAGTCCCCAAACGCGCGTTATGGTATCCTAAATGTCGTCGGTACTCCGCGTAGCCGAAGTGCTATGTGATAGTGTTTGAGTATTTGCTGGACGTACCACGCTGCTCCTGCCATCGCACTGTTTGCCCATGGAAATCACCACCTGGCAACTCTCAGTCCACCCAAACGGTACACGGAGATTGAGGATGTCGGAGGTTTCAAATGCGCATCTGCGTCACCCAGTTGCAATAATCCCTCGTTTGCACCGAATTGCAGCCTTTATCACAAGAAGGATTGACAGAGCGTCGGATCATTACTGTGCCGCGTTTTTTCCGACGCCACCAAGACGATTGTGCTTGGAGTCTCGCTTTTCACTGTTACATAGATGGCTTTTGTGCGAAATAGAAAATAGACATGAATATCAGGGCGAAGGGGACTACGACACACATTTGCGCATTTACGGGCGATTATATATTTATGTCAAAATCTATTGGTGTCCCGCGTTACCCGTCCCATCTGAGGCTCGTCATCAAACAGATCCTTCTCCATGCGGTAAGGCACTTGCGCTTGCAGCTGTGCTAGGGGTGTGTCGGTGGGCAACCGAACTCCCGGTGGGGCCACGTTCCAAAAATCGTTTCTGTGAAACGGCGCCGGCGAACGTTACAACCATCTTGTGGAACGCACGTTGGATTTGCCAGCTGTGACGAGGCCGCAGGTATTGAAGGGGAACGAAAAAATCAATATGACACACACGCACAAAACGTAATTCGGAAGTTTGTGCAACTCACAGTTCGGCGATTCTGCTGTAGGTAGGCCTCGCGACTCCCGACCCTTTATCCAAATCCTTCTGCAGAACGTCCTTGAACTTGAAATCGCTCAAGAGAACCAGATCCCTGGTAATACGATGCAGAGCTCGCGCCAAGAAGAAGGAGAAGACAACGGTGATGACAACGCCGGCCGCCATAACACCGGCCACCGATCCGACTGTTTTCTTGTTGCTTTGGGTCAGTTCGGCGAGAATATCATCTTTACGCACAAAATGCACGATTCCCCAGCGCAGATTGAGGGAGGATAGTTCCTTCATTTGAACAATGTAGACGCCGTCCGAGAGTTGGAATTCGAGAGTAACGGGACGATTGGGTTGGGCGATGTAATCGAAAAGGGTTCCGGTTCCGTTCACAGTATTGCGAACAAGGTGACCGCGCAAAATCCGGATAGGTTCCCAGTACGTCTGATTGTCCGCAAGCTCAGGGAGCGTCAACAAGCCAACGGGGTCACCGGTGCTGTTGCGACGGTAAATGTCGGCCTCCATATAGTCAATGGAAGATCCGATAAGGGTATCCCCAGACTGGGCCAGGTCAAAAGCGTAAATGTAACCCTTGTAGGAAATAGCACCGGCGAGTTCTCTCAAAGTATCGCCGACAAACTCGAGCGAGAAGTCAGCGCCTTGGACGCCAATGAATGTGTTATTCTGGAAAATGGCGCGAGAGTGGGTAGAGTAACCCCACGTATCCCACATATAGGGTTTTGTCCAGGCAGCGGACGAGCTGTTCTTCGGGTCAATATCCTAAAGAAAGGCGACGTAAGTACTGGCCCACCGCCCGCGCAGCTGATGCACGGCAAATTCTTACCACTACCCACGCTGCGGTCTGGACATGCGAACCGTGTTAGTTAACTGGTCGGTATCATAAGCGACTCCTTTTCCACGCTCGCTCACCGTCATATTCATGTAACGGTCATAATACGGCCCATATATGATAGTCCCATTCGGCTCCACGTCATAATATTGAAAATGCGTCCCATGCTGCGCCATGAAAGCGAAGTACGTTTGATTGTCGTATGCGTATGAGTCTGCTCCCCACTGGGCGCCTTCGGGCACCAACGTGTAATGCAGAGCCGAGAACGAAGCGACGTTGGGCACGAGCGTGTTGAGGAGAATATCGTTAACTTTGAACTTGTCGGCATCGGTTGCGGTCGAATAGTAGCCGTCGCGCCAGTTGCGGGTGTGCTCATCTACGGCCCGTTCAACCGTTTGGATGCGGGAGGAGAATGCATTCGCGATACCGGAGAGAATTTGCGATTGAAGCGAGTTGGCGAGGTTTGATGCGGACGTCTGATTTGATGAAGTGAGTCAATGAATGCAGTTGGTTGAAACATTTGCCTCGTCGTCACTCACCAAAGCAGCACCATAAGTCAACACCCACGTAATGACGGCCACGCCCACAGCAAGGGGTATAATGAACAAAATCAGCACCACCGATATTGGCATGCGCCCCCGTTTCAATCCTCTGAAAAATCGCGACCACGACCAAACGTGGGTCGTGGGGACTTTCTCGCCTTTGCTGTTCAACGACATGGTAGGATCGCCCCCCGAGGACGTGATGCCCGACTGGCTCGCCATCTTGGAGGGCGTGAGGGCCTGCTGGCTCGCCATCTTGGATTAGTTTTGAACCGTCGGAGGTGTGGGAAGTAAGAATCCTAACGGGGAAAGAGAAGAAAGAACTCGTTTATAAAAGGATTTCAATCCATCCGGAAAATGCGCGTTTGTTTGGCACATTCGAGAATTCCGGGTGGCAAGAATAGTGTTTTGAAACCTCTTGTTTGGGTTTCGGGATCGCGACCAATCCTCCCCACAAAATGCGCGTTTGTTTGGCACTCTAGAATCCCGGATGACAAGACTAGTATTTTGACATCCTGTTACCCGCCCCAATCACGATCCAAACAATCCCGATCAATTGACCCCAACGTCCCCAAGCGTCCCCAGTATTCGATGCTCACCTTCGGACGACGCGAGCCCAGATTGAGTAAAATGCCCCTGAATCCCTTCGCGATGACTTCGGTGGCGTCAGGGCACGGCATCTCTTCCCGCGGCTATTGGTATCCCCAATCAAAACAAATCATATAAGGTTTGCGATACCGGATCTTCATCGCTCCCGCGTCCGCGATCCAATGATCCCGGAAACTTAACCTGCATTCTTTCGAAAACTCACAAGACGCAATGTCATGAAGGTTGCTCTTACAGTCAGCGGTGGTAGTCCTTAAGTGGTCGGGGCGCTCACCAGCTCCACCCAATCGTGATCCATAACTTGTTGTCCCGAGCTCGTGACCATCGGCTCCGTAACTGGCGAAGAGGGATGAGTCGCGTTCGGAGGTGCTATAGTATTGCGACATGAGGAGACTATTTTGACGGCGTTGACGAGGCTGGGGATGGCGGGGACAATGGGACGGGGTGGCAGCGGCAGAGGGGTCGCGGTAATGTTCGACAGAGTGTAGAGCAGTTGACGTTGTTCTGGAGGGGGTGAAGGGGAGTTTTGGTTCGGTTGGGGGGTGAAAGGGGGCTTTGGTTCGGTTAGAAGTGAACAAGTATGCTAAAAGATGAACCGTTTAATGCATGGCAGACAGTTTTATATGCACCATGCCCACCTCGTTATCATCCCAAACACCTTCTTGCAACACCACCCTTCAACAGAACCGTTTACCGTTAAACTTGACCATTCTCGCTTTCCAATGCGCCGACTCAGCATTAGGTCCGATATCATCCGCCTCTTTGCGCATCTGCAAGAGTCGGTTACGACGGGATTCAAGGGTGCTGATGAGATTGGGATTGTGCGCGGCGTTGCGGTAGTCGGTTCGTTTGTGGGAGACGATGTCGCGGTCGGCGAAGGGGCGTGTGCCTTGGTGGTGGATATTCGCCTTTGTGGAAGAGTGGATAAGGACGCGTCCCTCGCCGGTGGGAACTTCCTTGCTGCCGTTTGCAACCATGAGAACACTGGATATTGGGTGATGCGGAGCAAAGGAGCTGACCCTCGTAGGAGTAGGCGAGACAGGGGGATTCGCATCGTAGCCGCATGTTTAAGAGTAAGCTGCAGGCAGATTGGAAAGGAGATGAGCTTTGGAGGACGAAAGGAGCAAGTTCAGCAAAAGCAAAACCATACAATGCATGGCTGCTTTCAATGTCATATTGGCGTATAATGACTCAAACCAAACTGGTTTCCATCCAGCATACCATCGCTAGACGCTATGCCCAAGTCACCCTTTGGGAACACTTTTATTGCCGAAAATTGGAAGAGCATTTAACGGGCCCTCCGATGAAAACCTGGTGTGTATCACTCCAGGAAAAAAGTGGGAAAACCTGGTGATGTTAAGCAGCCTGGAGGATTTGATTCTTTCCGAGACCCACCTGCTCTTAACGGGTGGTCCCAAAGCATGATTGTGGTTGACCAGACATGGTTGTGGTTGACCGGCCTAATTGGCACAAGCGTGCCGCGGCTGCTTGCCTGCATTTGGTTCAGGCAACTGGCAGAGGTGCGCCCAGCAGCAAAAAAAAAGACAACGGTCTATCTTCGTCCGACCCATCGCAAACTTAGCTTTTCCAGGTCCGCCCGAAAAAAAATGTGCCACATATCTTAAAATCCAAGACTCTTACGGGGATTCCACCCTAGTGAACAACCCATGCGTTGGGAAAAAACCGCCCCAGAACTGTACGTAAGGAATGTCCTGGGAAAACCATTCTGCGCACCGGCAATCCTGGATACCATTTGGGAGCGTCAAAGGATTGTTCTGATCACCGTACGTGATTGGGACGCTGCGAATAGAGCACAATACCATATGTCTTGCTGCGGTTTTAGCGCATCATGAACGAGACGGGATAGCGTCGACTTTACGCGGCCGTTCCATGTTCCAGTCTTCCTGCGCCCCCGGGGGAACACGAGGAAAAGCATGGTGTGATCCGAATGCAAAGGGTCTATTGACTGGTGGACGTATCAAAGCAAAAAAAGGATAGTGCGAAATAAGCAAAGAATCTACGTCGCATTGAGACGAGAATCGAAACGCCGGAGGTGGCTCGGTCTACGCGCTTCCTGCGTGTCGAACCTCGATCCCTGGCACCCCTTTTAGTTCATGAACGAAGCACGGTGCGTCGGCGATTTGCAAAAGAATAGAAATGTCACGCAAAGGAGTACGAGAAACACCAAGAGTATACGATTCAAAAGTATTCTGGATTATCTGTTCCCCGCAGGCGGGGATTCGAACTGGTGCAGGACCGTAAAGACGTGCATGTTTGGGGAAACTCCGCGTTCAGTTTTTTTATTTTGCTCTTGGCCGGTGGGAGATTTGCTGGTGCCCACACGCACTTTTCATTGTGCGCTCAAGTGTTTGGGATCAGGCGCTGATGGAATGAACACACATCTAAATCTGTGTGTTGTGTTGTGTTGCGGTGCGCCCGCCTCTTTGGTTCGAGTCAAAAGAGTTGATTCCCGAATAGTATTGCCCTTTTTCGTTTGCCATTGGGCTGGTGGCAGCGCGCAAAAAAAGATATTGGCGCACCGCTGCGAATGGAGAACATGCTGGGCGGGACCCAATTAAGATTACGCTCGTCCGCGCCTTCGGCGCAATAATGGACGTTTGCTGTACATATTCCGCACCTCAATGGGTAAGGTTGTGGATGGGAGCGTCAAAGTATCTCCAGCCCAATTACCTACTCCGGGTGTGTGAAAGATGCGCAAGATTCTATGGAGATCCGCATTCGAAATCCCCAAAAACGACCTGGTTTCCGACCACACGCGCACCCAGAGCGCGGCATTCGTTGCAGGGCACATCCATGTACATCTATTCACTTTATGATTCTTTTATTCATTCTCTGGTTTCTGGAGTTGCAGTTCCATGCAGTCGGTATGAATGATGGGTTGAGTAGCCCGTCGTGGGCAAGGCATATCATGGTTTTGTTTCACGGACAAGGTTTTTCTGGGGTCCGTTGACATTCCCCTACTTCCCACTATGGGAAAAGAAAAAAGGGTAAAGACTACTATATCCTTTTGTTCAATGTGGACCCCTGCGACTGCCTGTTGGGCAGGAACAAAGACAACACATGATGAGCGGAAAAAGGACGTTGTATAGTCAAGACGTCTTTTTACCTCCGTCATATGTAGGGTATGGATTGTGGTCAAATAATGCGTTTTGCGAGCAGAAAAAACTAGAGGCCATAACCACCAAAAAAAGACGCGACTCTTCGTGGGTTCCCGACCCCCAGGCGCGGTGTTTTGCCAGTGCCCCTGAGCATTTACGTTGTTCATTCCCACTGCGCAGTTTCGGTTGAAGTCTTTTCGGGGACGGAGCAGTTGCGGTCGACCGTACCTGGTTTCTCTGTCGGCTTCCAACTTACGCTGGTTACTGGTCAAAACAGTATGGTAGCGCAAGCCCTTGACCCCTAACTCCATTACCGCTGCCCGTCTTTGTGCCGGGCGGCTGCGTTCACTTTGACCACAGAGGTTTTCTGGCCACCGCGCGCGCGTAGTCTTTCCTCCGTTTTTTTGCTTGTTTCCAATGTTACGTAGGCCATCAAGAAATGTGGAGCATCCACGCAGTCTGGAACTCTCCTTCCTACTGAGCGTGGTACTGTAGAGTCTGCGGCCTGTTTTTTTGGCCTCTTTTTAGAGTGATAAAGGCTGGAACCGGGCGTGGGACGCTGCCTGGGCGCAAAAGGGGTTCGACAGCCGAAAAAAAAGGAAAGGGAGCGTAGTTGCATCAATCACGGGCTGGTCCTGAGAGCACTCCAACCCATGCCCATTTGGGCATTCCCGACACTTCATTCCCAACATTGCCATCTACCCAAGTGCGAATCAGATCCCCCCTGCAACAGCGAATGTGTCAGTGCGTTTCCATGCTGGACCATTGGTTCTTCTTCTCTCCTCAAGCCGGCCAATGTGGACCTAGCTCGCCTATTACAGGCACTGCGTCGCGCGGGGCAACATGCCTATCTTAACAGATGTTGCTGACGGGGTATGAGTTGGGGGGAGAGTCAGAGATGGGGCGTGCACGCCGGCAATTTCCTACGCCTTCTGTTCAAGTATATTGACATACGGGCAATATACGATATCATGTTGCCACGGATTGACCGAGGTTACAGCTCCAGATCGAAGCAGAGTACCACGCACAGGGGCATCAAATGTTCGTGGCCCCTGCTGCGCAATTAGTCATCCGCAAGTTTCTTTACCTTGAAATGCCACTTGGGATGTAGCTTTGTTTACTATTCCATTCCACGTCATGTCCCCATAATGAGCTCAACCGTCAAATTTGACGGCGGCATGGCAGTTAAACAAGAAAAAAAATACAGATGTGAACAGCGGATGGACACATTCGGTAGATTTGCCAAATGGATGTAACGTAGACGACGTCAGTTTGATATGTGGCAAACTGTGATGAGATGGGATTCAAAACAGCGAAAAAGCACACTATCGCGTTTAGTGCCACAGACTGCGCCATGGGCGGGCCCGCAAACACTGTATACAACAACCCTTTCTCCTTCAAGCACCATTTAAGACTATTCACGTATTTAAATATTAACGTATTGAAAAGACTCGCGGTCCTGACGCACGGATCGGTCACCTTGAAAAAAACGGTTTGACCACGGTGGCCGATCAGTGAAGACGGGCGTTGACCTTTTCACCGCCTCTTCCGGTTCAAAATCGCAAGCCAACTTTCACAAGCTGTAGTGGTCAGCACTAGAAAATGTGCTTTTTGCATGCCAAGCATGCGCTTCCATTGGCTGCGCCATCAGTCGCTTCTGGCGCGTCGTCGGTGTAGTTTTCCTCAAACTGCGAAAGATACCTCATACTTGTTGAGTTTATTGTGCCTGTTATGGTTACCGAGGCCGTCGGGCACAGCATAGGACTGGACAAGGGTCGAAATGCATCGTGCAGACCATGACCCTTCTTTACCTGTGCTCAGTCAGTACGAAGAAGGAATTCCCCCCGATGCTTTTTTTTTGGGTGAATGGGGGTAGACTTGCCTTGAATGAATGCGACTTTTACGTACTGCCCACTGAGTGTGGACGTCGGATGCACTTTACTATCCGGGCCGGAAGAAGAATCAGTATTCAAACACTTTTGACTGTTGGTTGATTGGTTGAGCCTGCTTATGGGCATATCCTACTTACAAGAACGACGCTACACCCCCGTGCCTGCCACCGGGATAGTCCTTTGGCTGGATTGTTCTAACATTTATGCCCTCGACAAACCGAAAAATACCACACCAAAAAAATGGGCGAGTTGTCTACCGGCCTAATTGAACAAATGGAGGCTTTATAATTCAACGTCCAGTGCTCGTTGCCCAGGATTTCCGGGTACAGATCAGCTGTTTGCTTTTCGATCACCGTAGCTCTGTTTTGAAGTTCAATCCGACGACGCCACTTACAACTTGGCAAAACGTGTTCGGATTTGCCACCTGCTTCATTGAAAAAGCCAGATGCTTCACGCCTATTCACCAATCTTGTGCTCCGGTCAAGCGTGGTGGTAGCATCCTCGTGGACACCAATGGTCTGTTTTTCGTTCGGCCGGCAGCATACGTCTCGTTCCAACAGCTAAAATGGACACCGTGTTACTGTTTGGTTGCAAAGTTAAAAAAAAGTACTACCGCTAGACGCAGGAGGTAAAACCGTCGCGGATCTTCCCCCTGCATGTATTGCGCCCGGCTGCTGCGCATGAGAATGGTCTTTTCCACCATGATGATGCCAGTCTTCTTGCCAGACCGTTGCTACACATTGTATGCACAACGATGTCGGGCAAGGCTTAAAAAAAAATCTTTGGCTACTTCGGATACAGGACGAACCGAAACATTTCAAGTTAGGCCAGTCGGGCAGCACACATGCATTGGCGTTTCTCAGGCGTGCCTGGACAGAGGGACACTGGACATTCCGTCCGGGTTGATTTCTCAAACTTTGAGCCACAAGCCGAAGTCCTCGCCTCCCGGCCCGTGACAAACCCCCGCAGTGAGATCGTGCAGGCTGACGTGAAACATCCCACTTTGCTTCAATTCCCGTTACTTGATTATGGATACAATAATGGGTACGGTGTGGGGAGTAACCTGGCTGGGGACCCACCATACTCATTCCAATAGGGCTTTTTTCCTTCCGCCCTTTTTTTTGCGACCTTGAACAAAAGATGCTTCTAATAATTTGAAGCCTTCCCATCGGCAATACCGCAAAGACCGCGCTCGACTAAACAAAAAAAAGCCGTAAGAGAGACGCAGCGTTGGATGACTGCGCGCGCGCGTGGTGGAAGTGGCGCAGACATCATCAGAAAGGGTATCCGTCTCGCCGTCTCAGCCCAGTGGGCCCACCGCCTTGTCCTTCCAAAGGATCAATATGAAGCAGAACATACAAATCAGTTTGTGCAACCGTAACAGGCTTCGAGGAGACGGCGGAAAAAAAGGATCCAAAATAGAGGAAAATGCTCAAGATATCATGCAAATACCAATGTCGAGCGACGTTAACAGCTGTTAACCAACATCTCGTAAAATAGTGGCTTTGACTGGAAAACAAGACGGAATCTATGTATGGGATGAACGCACAGTACCTGGTGTGCCCGCTCAAACAGAGTACGGGAAAGGGTGCGACCTTGAAAAGTCTGCTCGTCGTGTGCGACGATGGCTGACTACAGAACGATGGCACACACAACCACATGCCTTGTATCCTGTATATTCGCAATACGAATTCCAAATAGCGTAACCTGAGCTTTCCCGAGTCACAATCAAGCAGACTTGTTCACCATGCTGCACCTCCCATGTACCATCACAAAGTTGTGGCTGATACCCTGCGTACCCTTAGAAAGATGGACACAAACCTTCGCTCCAGCACAAAAAAATACAGAACACGCGCAGTAAAGAAGCGTGATTGGTGACATCCGAAGGCGTTTATCTCTGTCAGCCAACGGGTCATATCTCTCAAGCTGGGGACTCAACACAAAAAAACGATTTCCTCGCTATGGCCTGCGTTTCGCAATTTGCGGACTATGGCAAAAAGGAGTCCACGCGATAAACGCACTTTATTCCATGGCAACCTAACACAGATTGAAAGCGATATTTAGGAGAGCAGCGGACGTCGCAGATGAAAGCAAGTGGGAGGGCCAGCATGAACTCAAATTTGGAACTGCGCGTACCAAACTTGAGGGCGCAATTACCACTTTGGAATGACCAGCGCTGCGTGTTACGAACGTTTTCTAAGACTATGAGCGGAAACGCTACATTGGCAATACGCTTTCATCTGAAGCAGAGTGGTATAGCGTGACCGAACTTCGAACTTCAACGCAAGGTAATTCATTATATGTGCCTCCCACGAATCGCCGACACCTTTTTTGGCTGGTCCAGCAGCTTCGCAAGTACACTCAAGTAAACGGATATGAAAAAAAGAAGCTTTCGGGTTGGGGAGAACACTCCCGCCTCCGGAATTTGACCGCTGCAGTGGGGTGCGAATCCTTTTACTTTCACGCTTTGGCTTTGCGGTCATCGGGTAACGGGCACATTGGAGCTTGAACGGGAAAACTGAGCACACCCCCATGTTTTACGCACATAAGGACCGATGTTTTATCGATCTATGATGTAGCGGTCACATGGTCCGTTCGCAGAGCACCACGTCGCAAGGACCGGAGGCAAAAGTAGCTAAGTCCGAGAGCGGACTTGCGGGCATCGTGAATTTTGAAGAAAGCCGTCATGGCCTTTGCGCCCGCCTTACCAAGCCTGTTTGCGGTGTTTGTCGAATACAGGGTGCAAAGTGAAAAAAAAGGCAGCATGGACGGCAACATAATCACTTTGTACTTTCACAGAGAACGCACTCTCGACCAGCACAGGCCCAATTGTGTGATTACCATGTCATGAGCCGGCCACCAGAACGGCGTCACACACCCCGGGTATGTTGAAGAAGCGGCACCACCTTTGTGGACGAGGGGTCGTACAAAATGTCAAGAATATTGACACCCCTTGGGAGCCATTCACGATGCGGATTATGGGTACACCGCTTCCGATAGAAGCGGCAGACTTCGCTTTCTATGATAACGCGCATCCGTCAACCGCTCGCTGTGTTTCTTTTGTGAGCGCTCGCTGTGTTTCTCTCGTGAGCGCTCGCGGGGTCAGCGCAACTGCGCTTTTGGATACCCCTGGGGAATGCACGATAGTGGGCCATTCAGCTCGCTTCTGTCGCAAATAGTGTTCCCTCACATCCAAAATAGCCATGTGCGATTCATTGCTCAATGATTAAAGCCTGCCTCATCTGTCTGTGGAAGTTGCACGCCCTCCAGACGATATCTCATATTCGTCCTCTTCTTTTTGCGTGAATGAAGAGAATCAAACTACTTCTTTGTTCTGTTCAGGCATGCCATGTGCTCCAGACGAAAGGCAATACTTTTGAAAGCCCAGTCGCGCGATGCAATCGTCAGAAGTGCGGGGTCTCCAACGTTTTCCCGTTTGGACATTCTGGAGGTCTATTGCGGTCGAAAAAAAAAATGTCACAGGTGAGTTTACGAGAGACAGAGTGTAAAGCTTTTTGCTTCCCCACTCTTTTGACACCAGTGAGCTGTTCTTTTGGTGGTTCGTTCTCGCGGGAGCGATGAGTTTTGACTGTTGCCGTTCGTCAGGGACTACCTGCGGCATCTGCGAAAAAAGAAACCTGGTATCAGAAGCAAACCGTTGGCGTGACGGCGTCAGACCGCCACCGGACCTGAGTACCTCGCTAGGCTCGGACAAATTGCATGATGACAAGATTCGTTGTGAGCATGATCCAAATAGATCCATACAGAGGTGGTAAGCCCGCGCAGTTACCCACATGAGATACTTAAGCCAAGAGTAAACTACAGTTCTCCCAACAAGGTCATCTGGCGAAATGGACATAGCATTACTTACAAATCGTCAAACCCTTTGATGGCCTAAGCGAAAGCATTTCGATATAGCCCTTTTCGTTGTTTCGGTTCCTGTATCTTTTTTGTTCCTCCTCTTCCTTCACTGCAATGAATGACATATAAGCTTTAGTCTCCATAACCGCCGAAAAAAACGACAACCGCGATTGGCGGCAAGCATCAACGCGGTTCCGCAACAGGCGGGTAACCCCGTTAAATCAAAACCGACTCTGGCGCTTCAAGACATGTAGACGTTGGTTTTCGAGGCAAAGCCGGCCAAAAAAGTTACAACTCAATACATCTCAATCATCAACGCGGTTCCGCAACAGGCGGGCAACCCCGTCAGTTCCAAAACCTACTGCCCGGACCAAGCCGTCTCACCACTTGGTCTTTCCAATTTGCTCTTTGATTACAGTGACAAGGCAGAGCTTCTAGTGATAACACACGAAACATGTTTGGTACGCGCTGGGTGCCTCCATTGGGGGCCCGCGGCTTTAAGGAACTAGGCGCCATGATTGGTCTTTGCTGGTTAGTTTTTTTTCCTGTGTACGTTTGTGGTTTCATGTAGATTATGCAAAGAGAAGGCGGGTTTAACGGACGGTGGATGCGATCAGCGACGCGCTTCCCTGACAGGCATGCAACCACCATATTAGTCTCAAGGACTCGGTGGGAAGTAGGAAACGTGTTAGGTAAATCTCTTTTTTTCTACTTCAGCGAAGACCTGCGGTTTATTGAGATAGCCAGGGAGATGAACTGCGGCAACCGCCACTACCCTCGGCTTTTTGAAATCGCAGGCTCATACGATGAAGGACGAAACCGATTGGTTGAGGTGAATGTATGCTTCCCTAGGGTTCGGATACCCCACGGGCGCATGCTGGGGAACGTTTCGCAGTTGAAAGCAACTTCATCCGATAATGTGTTACTCGAGGGCAAGCTGCAACTTTCAAAGAGTACCTCGACCAAGGGTCCGACAGCGCCTTTGTTGGTTTTAGTATAGGTACAGCGGTTTTTTTTGTGTGCCACTGCGCAGAACCTTCGACAAAAAGAATTTGTAAGAAAGCGGATTCAAACCGTCGCCCCTGGGTTGTAACAACCAATGCCAACATCTAGCAGACGCCTGTCCTCTTTGTGCCTGCCTCACAACCCGTCTTGGAGTGGACCTTCGGAAGCCATGAAAAATGGACGGTAGCATTGACGATGCATCAAGGTCACCACAGTCGTCGAATTCACTCGGTTCCTCCTTTAATCTCTGCGACAAAGACGTCCCATTGTGTCTGTGACGATACTTGAATGATCCGTGAATAATCCACATCCCAAGCCGTTGAAAACTACCGTGGTGCCTGCGGCAATTGCATTGGCGCAGTTTCACCACTGGTGAGACATTGGTTGACTTCCCGGGTCAGCTACTCTTTTTCTGAGTTGGAAAATTCCCACTGCATGTCAATATAAAATGGGAATGAGTGGAGTCGACGTGGTCCGGTTTCTGTTGGGTGCATAGAGGCTCAATTTCTATAAACACCCGTTTGGTGCTTTTCTTACCCGGAGACGCTTTTTTTTGCCCAAGCGGATGGTCGCAGAATCGCGTAAATTAGGCGAAGTCTGTGGCAATGGTAAGTGGTGGAATTCCAATACGTTTGGACGCCGTCGGCCTCGGCATCATCTTGAAGGTCTATTGGCTTCTTGAGACTGGGATGCGGTGCATTCCGTCTCCAAGTAAAACTCCTTTCGTGCGATTCTTTTTTGAGGCGGGCACATACACCGTAACTAGTTTCATTGTATTGACGGGAGCGGCCGGACAAGGCGATGGGCGAAACTCTGCCTGGGAGAAACGCTGGTCCACATGGGGGAAGGGTTCCGGATACCCTGCTGCGCATCTCACCTCAGCGTCAGTTTTTTCATCACGTTTCAACCTTTTTCCCCCAAGGTTAAACCTAAGGTGCAATTTCAAAAGCGCTGCTGAGGAGGCCCTGATCAACGGTGGTTCACACACCCAGCTCGAGTCCCATGTTTACCCTGTACTCCGCAATTTGTAGAGTTGCGGCGTACCACCAACGCATTTGCGGGGCATTTGAATGTTGGCATGCCAAGTGACTCCACCGCCTTTCAATCACCCATTGTAACGGGACAATGGACCTTGAATGTGGCAGGGGCGAAGGTTCACAGATTGTCAAGATCCCTAGGTTTACAACGCAAGCTAGATTCTCCGGTGGGGCTGAACATTGTGGGCCAGGAGTGGGTACCACTCCAAGGACGAATCTTTTTGTTTTTGAATCTTTTTATGTCTACTCTTTTTTGACCTCCGGAAAATGCACTTGACAAGTATGACACTCGCATGCGCAAAAAGGAGTACGATCACTAATACGCGCGCACAATTGTTAACCTATATAAAAAATTGGTGGAACGAATAACATGAGATGAAGACGGCGTGTGGTAACCATCATGGGCACCTAACCTGGAGTAGGAAAAGGCTGTGGTTTTGGGGTGCGCCTTGGGGAATCCTTATTTCTCATCGAGGCCAGGACCACGCGCGACCTCAACGCGGTGCTGCGGTCAAACCATGTTTCAGCACGAAAGGTTGATATTCATAGTTCTATTTGAACGCCCATGTTGCTGGACAGGTTTGAAGGCAATTACCGAATCACTTCAAACGTAGTCAGCCAGGCACCGGATGGCGGTCATTGGGAACAGGAGTTCCGGATACCGTTCAACATTTGTTCAATAGTTACCGTAAACGTTTTTTTGGGGGGTTTTCCGCTCCAAGGAGCCTGTACAGAGGAGTTACGAGTTTCAAGAAACATAAGGTAGTGTACCCACCCAAGCAGCTGTTCTGGCGGCGGTCATTCCCGTCGGTGAAAAGCGCAGTCGTGCCATACTAGAAACGGCACAACTGGGCGAACCTCAACTGCACTGCAAGTGGAATCCGGAATCCACTTTCAATTCCCTGGGACTTCCAGTTCCTGAATTCCACTAGTTTTTTTGTTTACTTCCTCCCATAGTCAATCCAACGCGTGAGCGGGCCCCCACCTGCTCGCTTCTCGGGTGGTTTTCGCCCAAATTCGCGGGTTTCGGATAGCTTCGCAGACTGTTGTGGGAGATTTGCATACCGCTTCCGACAGGAATCACATGAGATGACAGTGCGGATGTGATATTTTTCCTGCTTCCCAGAAGGACCGCAGTAATTTAGCTACTGGTGAGGGTTCGCAAAAACCTGCCGGTACGGTACGACCAGAGCACCGTTCCCACATTTCGCGACTAGTGGACGTGCGGAAGCCCAAGCTGCGCATTTCACAAACGTGATCAGCGACAGTCAATCAGGTTCAACAACTCCGCGTTATGTACCCGGAGATCATGAATGAAGACCATCATTGGAAGCGCTTAGGGAGTATGTGTTCCAGTCACCATCTCCTATCAGCTCCAGAAACATGGTAACTTTTTTTTAGTTAACCACCCCGCTCACAAAATAAAGTACACTCAGTGAGAGGCTTCCTAGCAACTGTAAAAAACATATACGACCGTTTGGCAAAATGAGGGTTCACGACGTTGAAAAAAGATCCACCCGCAAGACACCTCGCGCGTTTCGCGACAAACCGCATGTTCCGCATGTAGAGTAAATGACTCTCCACGTCTTCCCCACCCGCCAGTCGCCGGGTTCAGGCCGCTCCTCGGACTCACCAAGTACGAATAGAATCACAAGGGAGTGGTCAGCACCTGCGGAAGGTTCATGTTCGGATACCGTTGCCAAATGTTGGACATTTAGGGACGTCTTTTGGCCACCTCTCCGACTATGATGCGCCAGAAAGGTGGGTCACGCAGGTCGATAAGTCATGGCTGGGTTCAATAAGGCCGGTATGAGGGATGGGCGCGCATGAGCTCTCCGCTTTTTTTTGCGCATTTTCCGCTATACATAAGGCGAAGATAATATCCCACAAGATTACCATCAAACGATTAGGGACAACCGCCGCAATAAGGGAATCGGTGGGTGTATGGTCCTGTAAGCGGATGGTGGCAGGTCGTACACGGCGACTACCCCTGTAGGCGGTTGGGACGACCGCGACTGGCATGGGCGACCCGAAGTCTTCGATTTTTTTTTCTTTCTGGCCGAAGAAGAACGTCGTAATCTGGTGTTGTATCGGGCTTTGACGCCATGACGGTGTGAGGGTTCTGTTCTGGCCCTCCTGCTCCCCAAGTACCAAAAGGCGCAGTCGCTCAGACAAAGAACTGCGCTGCGCAATCCCAATCTTCACAAACACCTGTATGAACGGGCGGCTTTCAGTGCCCTGCGGTTCTATGCCCACACTTCACGGCGATGAAAGATCATACCCAAAGAACGGTATTCGAAGCGCTTCAAGAGTCTCTCGGACCATGTTGCCTGAGGCTCACACTTCCGCTTTTTTTTTGAACGGCTCCGCGCTGTAAACCCAAAATACTGCCCAGTTGGATGCGTCTCGTGAGTACACCCCCAAAAAATCATCGGTTGAACCACTTGATCAGGTATTGTGAAACTGTCCTCCCTAGGACCGCGACACCCTGGTCGGCGGATACAGTGTGCGAAGCGAAGCATTGCAAAGAAATTTGTGGTGCGCCTTCCAGCAATACTGCAAACCAGCAAGGTACGTCACTTAGACTCGGATGGTAAGACCGTGAGGTGACAACGGCGGTGGCCGGGGGGTTGGTCCAGACACAGCTATTTGATCTGAGAGGATAAAACGTTTCCGGGTCCCAAAGGACGGGAGTGCTGTTACAGGCCTTCAAATCCTACATATTCTACCGCAATGTGCCCAGGTATCTCACGAACAATACCTTGAATGCACTTCCGGTGAAGGACGTGCTTCAAGTACGCTCCAAATCACCTCCAATGGTCCACTTTTTTTTGTTTTCCCCACTGCCCAATGCAACCCAGATGCGGTGTCCTCTCCACCGACCAGCCAAAAAAGTCCAGCACCGACCGTATCCACATCCGCCATAATGGTACCCATCCACCCTTTGCGGTCCAGAAACCGGCAGCGCGCTCAACTATTACTGCGCGTTACTTCCGTTCTGGTGATGAACAAACGGCGAATACCAGTGGTCAATAACTGCGGAGGGCGGGGTTGAGGTACCAATGGCACCTGGGACAACAAAAAGCAAAAAAAGATTATCAAATGTTTCCATACAAAATTGAGTCCTGGCATTTAAGCCGTCCTCCCTTCTGCCAACAATCAACCAAATACATGGACGCTGGGTACAAAGTCAAAATCTGATGCTTTGCTTCACCCGATAATAAGGGATTGAGGCATTGAATGCACCAACTCTGACCACCCCGTTTGACATCATTTCCAGTGGAGCGGAAGAGACGCGTCTCTCTGCTCATGTGTTATAATTGCCCATGCCGGCTTCGGTCTTTTATTTTAGTGGCCCGCGCGCACGGTGAAACGTCAATTATCGCAAGTTCACCATCCGCCTGGTCTGACACCTGTATTCACTTGCGCCTAAGCGAAGGGCGAACGTCCGGAGAGATGTACGCACCCTTCTGGTGTGAAAGGACCGGGTTCCGTTCACACTCCTGGGCGCTACGGTGCGTCCTCAGGCCCTTGCTAGATCCTGTCCAGTCGCAGTCAAAGCAACGTGAAATCCGCACCATCTTACATTGCATCCACAAACAGTACATTGACCGTGCTTCTGGTGAGCGAAAGAGAGCGGTGTTTCGAACACCCTCCCAAAAATTTGAGTCTGTGGTTTTTTTGCCCGCCCGAAGAACACAATGTAACCAACAGTGCGGAGTCTTCGGGCCAAAAAAAGCCAACCCTACAAATTCATACCATTCTGCGTGTTGCCAGTTGAGGGCAAGATGACAACTGCAGAGAGTTGCCTCTTCCATCAGCTCAGGTAATGAAACAAAGGTGAGCGCAGTGTAAGTATTGCGGACGGTGCGGTTGAGGTACTAACTGCAGCGGCGCCAACAAAAACGGACTCCAGAATGGTTGAGCGGTTGAGCATGACATATTGAGACCTGCCCATGGCGGGCAAGCCATTCTCACTTTTCATCGAGGATGTGCGAAACTTTCAGCCAGATACACGTGGATTCGGTACGCATACAGGATCTGAACGCCCTGTTCCTTTGTTTTGCTCGCCCATGCGTGGTCCCCTGTAATTATAATGTCCTGCGCAACGAGCACTGATAACCCAAGTGCCTCGGACGTTCAGGTTTATTTGACCAGAATTTCCGATGAGGGTCATACAACTCCACTTTTTTTTGGCGGGGTTCGGCTACGGAGAAGACAAAAAAATATTATCCAACAATGATTTAAACTTAAACATAAGGGACACCGATCGTCGCATGTCGCGCAATGTTAGCAGGTTGGGTACTCCCTGAAAGTTTCTTTTCAGTGCGGTCAGTAGTTAGCCAGTAGTGAGGAGTTGCAAACACCGCCGGTACGGTACGAGAGTTCCGGCCCTACCCTTCTTCCATTTCGCGAAAGCGCAGGTCAGAAGGGGAACTGCGTATTCCCGAGCTGCTCCGCGCAGTCACAAACGTCAACATGAACAGATGAGGCGCATTCACATCCTCCATGCACATGGAAGATCAGGCAGAAAGAAGGGGATTGGAGGCACTCGGGTGTTTCGGATACCCTGTTCGGTGTTTCCCGTGGGTATTAGTTTTTTTTTGTTTAGCCCCACATGGGACGTTCTTGGGCACCTCCCATCAAAAAAGTATCAATCATACCAACGGGGCCTGAAGACGGTGCGAAAGCTATCCACTTTCAGAAAACCTCCCCCATTCAACAATAAAGCGCAGTTGGTGAGACGGGGGACTTCGTATTCCCAAGCTGCTGCGCGCGCAGTCACAAACCCTCAACGGTCACCGAAATGTCACTTCCACTGCCTCAGTATCCCCCTATCCATGCACAGGAAAGATTGCGGTAAAAGAATGGTACTTAGGCGCATCCGGAATCTGTGTATCGGATACCCTGCCAGTTCGTCGGCTTTTTTTTTCGCTAGCCCCAGGGACCCTTCTTGGCCACGGCCCTCAAAAAAGGGAATAACACTCCTTGCAAAACGAGGGGCAAGATGGTGCGAAAGCTATCCACCCCTAGGAACCTCACGTTCCAACCGTCACCGCATTGCGAATGCAAGAGTCCGATGGATGGCACTTGCTGCGTCTCTCCCCGCCTCCAGCTTCCCCACTCATGCTGCTCCTCTGCTCACCACGAATGAAGTGATAAGGGAGCGGTGAAACACCTGCCGAAGCTGCGTTTCGGATGCCCGTCCCAAATGTAACGTGGTCATAGTCGAAGAGTGTTTTTTTTGGCTCTAGCTCAAAACGTACAAGTCAGCCGCGAGTGGGACAAAAATCGCGTTACCGGAGTCATTGCGCATCAGGGCTTGAGGTCTGGCGTCGAAGCCGTTCTCGTAGTCGTCCGGGGCAGGATATGCAAACAATTGATGAAATACACGTACGTCCGCTGTGAATCCAGAGCTTAAATACTTTACACACTGAGGGTGATTGAAGTCTGCCACGCACCCACTTACCCTCACCTAAAAATAAAAAAAAGATGGAAGAGGACATCAGGTTGTATAATAGAGACGCGTCCTCTGTTATACAACCTGATGTTCTCTTCCATCTTTTCTTTTTTCTCATCGCCTGCGAGGCGCACATTTGAAATGTCAGTTCCTTGAGCTTGCCATCGCCCTGGTCATACCTGTAGTAGTTCGTTCGCTCCTAACGTAGGTGGAAGTCTGAAGAGATGTACACACGGTTTGGCGTGTTAGTTGTTAGTGATGGGGTATTTGTTTCGGTTTCCTTTTGCGTGTGCGGTATCCCAAAAACAAAAGCGGCTGGGAAAAAGAGTAGTGCTTGCCGGGCCTTAACCGCCTTAACCGCAGTAGATACCATGGTTTGATCGGTCGTGCATCTTGTATTTCATGCTTCCAAGGGTCCATGAATCGGTGGGAGGAGCCAACGCATCAGTAATATCACGATGACGGACTACTAAAAATGCGGAACCCTAATGTCGCTAATCGTTGGGCATGCCCTGCGCGTAAAACGAAAAAAAGGTTTCCGATTGGATTCGTGAAGCATAGGCGGAACGCATTTTTTGACTCTTGCGCCTTTGCAAATGTTTCCGCCCCGAGTTCAATGGGCGCTGAAAGGTCAAATTCATGCCACAATCGAGGTTCTTCAGTCGCTGCAACTGGAAATCCCCCCGGTGGGCTTCCCGGATTGGAGTTCCCCCGTAATGCCAAGAACGCCTTTTTCAGGTTGCGAGTGTGGTGCGCCAGCGAACACCAACTTTCCGCGGCCCACAAAGCTCTTCAAGTAGTATAATGATGGCCGATGCAAAGGCAATCCGGCTTAATTCATGTATCTTTTAAAAATGCGAAGAAGAATGTCTCCGCGTATGTTGATAAGTTGACTGGCCCGCTGTCGGGCAGAGTCTTTGATTTGTCCATCATGGTCAAATTCGTATATGGATGCAGTTGATGGCGCACATATATTTGCCGAGACCAACCTCCCCGCTGAAGGAAGCTGAACAGTGTTGGGGGTGGATACCCCGTCGGATACCCTACAATATAAGCTGCGTGACAGGTAAACATTCGGTTCTCCGCAGGTATGTTGCGCAACACGCTCTCTTCGGTCGTCCTGCAATTCATCACTTCTTTCACACTTCGTTCCTTCGTTCGCTGAAGTCTTCGCGATCCATATAAATACGCGCAATCTGCTGATCCCCTCATTCATCTTTCTCTGCTATTCCCTCCCACAACTTACCCCTCCACTCAATACGCCGCTTTCACGTTCAAAAATGCCACTCCCCACCATTGCCACCGCCCTCACGGCATTCACATCCATCGAACACCTATACTTTCTCTATCTCGAAATGTTCACCTGGAACACACCACCCACAAACAGAATATTCAACCTTCACAGGGACCCCGCCTTCACAAACAACCCGCGTTCAGCCGTCCTTGCAAAGAATCAGGGATTGTACAATGGATTCCTCGCCGCAGGTCTCGCTTGGGCCATCATCCACCCCAACGCTGTGGTGGGTAGGGAACTGGGAATGTTCTTTGCTGGATGCGTCGCCGTGGCGGGTGCCTATGGTGCTGCAACCGCGACGGGAAAGATCTTGTTTGCTCAGGGTGTGCCGGGATTGTTGACCTTTTTGGCCGTGTGGTACGGAGTGTAAAACGTTGTGCGATTGCGTCGTCAGAGTAGGTGGGAAATGAGGGGAGAGGTATTAGGAGCCTTTTCGCGAGAATGAAGCAGGCGCCGCTGGACGGACGAACAACTGAGAATGGATGGGGAGCGGAAGAACGGTTCCGGAGGAACCTCATATCTGAATACAAATAATCAGGCGGTTCGACTGCGCTAACTGGCAACGCCTGAAGAATAACTCTCCGCTCGCTCGAACGTTTTTTATTTTGCGACCTATTCAGTCTGTCACGTTTGCCCTTCACGCTTCAAAGTCCATACACCTCCGCTTGATGTCACAGACTGATATAAATCACCGGCGTTCCAATCCAAACGTCGCCGTGGTCGATGCCCGCACACAGAATCGCTTTTTTTGGCGAGACAAGGATACCTGTCTCCCACATTATCGTTCCGCCATGCGATCCAGATGGTAAAAAAAATGAATGACCGCGTTTCCCGGGCGGACTCTAAACGTCGCCGTGATCATTGCCTTTGCAAACTGCAGATTTTTTGCGAGACATGGACGGACCACCTTTCGCCAATATTATTGGGTTTCGTGACCTCCCAGAAAAGGAATTACACAAAAAGCGGGTGAGAGAATGCGTTGCTGCCACAGCCAGAGGAAACGGCTGTCATCTAGAGGATTTGTATAGGCCGGTATTGCTCAGGATTCCCCAGGCCGTCGCGCAAGCAAACCAGGAGTGTGTTCGTCTTTTGCCTTCCCATCCTTAGCATTCAGCTGTGTCATACCGGACATATCCTTCCCCACATCAGGTCGTGACATTAATACCAATTGCAGGGGCCTCTGCGGTTGACTGCGCACGAATCAAGAACGGTCAAATTTGACGGCGCAACCTGGGGCAGAAGGCCCGAAGGATGGAAAACAAACAGTGTGATTTGTTCGCCTCTAGTACCTGTTTAAACCTCGAAAGCCTTACGCTTAGAGTCACCTTCTTGAACGGTCTGTGATCCGTTCCTGCTGGTCTGAAGTTTTACTGTAACATCACATTACCACACTTTTCATCTTCTGGGTTCAGTGATTACCCATTCCTGCGAACGACCTTAAATTGCCACTGTTCGTTTGCTGGCATAGGAATCGTCTGCATCCTCCTCATACTTTTTTGCGCACCGCAGCACCTCGAGAACCAGCGTTTCCCTTCCCAACAAGCGTCACCCTTCCGAGAGGCAGGCAAACACAGCGGCCTTTTCTAGAGGGTGGTAGCAGTTCCAGTTTGCCGTCAGTAAGGTTCCGGCTACGTCTCTCCTCTTTTCGGGTAGTCCACTCGTACAAAAGTATACTGAGACCCGTACATTCATCAAAACAAGTACCGTCGAGATTTCAGCCCATGGACGGCGTCATGTATCCGTTGTGCCGAAATTTTTTTCCGTGAGCTCGTTCAAGAAAAGACGCCGCTTGCTTTCGTACGTTTCTCCGTGCTGTGTTATAGTTGCAATACTGGATACAAAGAGAACGTGAGATACAAACTGAAGTGACATTCCTGGACGCGCTCCAAACGTTGCCGTGGTCAATCTGCGTCTGTTTGGTCCTTTTTTTTGGCGAAACACGGAGGATACCGTTTGCCAATATGGGGTTGGTTCCTGGCCGTCCAGAAAAGAAAGGAATCAGACAAAAAATCAGGTACGAGAGTGTGTTTACGCAACAACCGGTGCAGAATCAACCGGCTGCTGTCTACAGTAGCTATCAGAACTGTATGGCCCTTCTGGCTTTGTACCGATCTCGGTTGTTAGGCCGGAATTCGTGGACCGGCACTTGTTGACAACCTGATTTGGTTGTCCATCAATCTAACGTCTCCCCACCACCGAAAGCGGCGAAACCCGTCATTTATGGGTGGTTCAATCGCCCCTTGTGGTCTTTGTAACGAGTCTTGCCTTCCTTTTTTCGCCGGCATCTGTACGTTCTCGCCGTGTATACCCAGGTTAAATACCCGCCTGGTGGACCTTGCATCCACAACAGTGACTATTCAAGTACACTTGCATTTGTAACAGTCCTCTGTGCCCAACACCGTGGTGATCCTTCCGGCGGAACGTTCCGACTGGATACGGTTGAGGGTTCAAGTCAACCCAAGGATGGCACCATTTGCATGATGCTCTTACAGACGGTTATTTTTTGGGAAACAGTTTGGAAGACCGTTACTCCGGCTCTACGACGAGTGCAGTATACTTGGCAACCGAACCATTGTCTAAGAGGTTCCGTTTTGCTGCGCAGTACGGGCGGACACCGATACGGCGGGATATTTCCACTGGATCCCGTTGAGGGTTCAATTCATCCCAAGCATGGCATCACTCCTCAAGTTCCTGGATACGGTTTTTTTGTGGTTGAAGAACGCCCTCCGTTTCTAATATTACCTTATCGTACTTTTGAAGTACTGTCCATCATGCGTATACCGCCTGATACACGAGATTATATGTAGGAGGCCGCTCGGCACTGCTGCGCACGGATGGATACCGTCCCGCCAGGCCATCCCCTCTTCAAGATCCGCAATTTTTTGGGGCTTACCACCAAAAGATTTAGTATCTTCGTTCCAATTACGGCCTTGCGTTTGACCAGTCATATGGCAATCGTAGGGGGATAAGCTTGGTCTTGGCGACGGAAACTTTGAGAGCCAGATGCTGAAAATTTGGTTTCATTTTCCAGGCCCTCCTGTCGAATGCCGTTCATCTTGTGCCTGTATGTTGGTCACAACACCGTTTACGGCCAGACGTTCCGACTGGATACCGGTGAGGTTTAAACCTCCAAGGTCATGTTCTTCATGTGCGTAAACGATATTTTTTTTTGATAAAGAGTTCGAAGAACGTCGCTTCATTTCGGCCATTTTCTTTTCGTACATTTGCATCCCTGTACTATGATGGTTGAAATACCCGATACGATGAGAACGTAGAACGTAAGAGGGTATGGTTTGCTGCGCAAGGGCGAATACCGTCCCGCCCAAGCGATTCCTCCAAGCGGTCCTCTTCTTTTTGCCGCAATCGCCCCAGTACGATGATCTTGATTAGATTGACCAGTCTGAACGCCATACTAGATGTAAGCTTGTTCTTGGCGAACGAAACTTCACTTCCATTGCCGTCCGGAGCTAAAAACCCTTGAGCCCGCAACATTATCATTCAAATACATTTGGTTTTTTTTTTTTCGTGAGGGGTGAGAACGTTGAAAAACCGGCGTGTCCTGAAATCCCACCTATATCCAAAACGTACCAATCTCCACATGACGGTTGCCATAATTGACACAAACGTCATGGGAGTGGCCACCCCGGCATTACTGCGCGCAAGGGCGGATACCGTCCCGCTGCCCGATCATAGGCTCGCGCTCGATTATGTCCTCTTTTTTTTTTGGAGACTTACTCCCCAAAAAATTGGTCAGCACATCCCCAAGACGATGGACTGGGAGTGATTGAACAGCTCAATTCACCATACAAGACTGGTGTTCGGGGGCCGAGACTTCCGTCCCGTCCCTATCAGAGTTCAAACCCTTTGCTCAGGCCATATCCACTATATCCTCGGTTTTCTGTTAGTGGAAAAGCGTTGAAACGCCAGCAATGTCGAACCACGTTCATATATACCCTGTGTGTTGGTCATCCTTACGGGTGTACCGACTGGATACCGTGGGCTCAACGGTATCATTTCATTTTCTTAGATTTCTCAGCTGCGGTTCTTTTTTTGTGAAAGAGTATGAAGAATGTCGCTCCCATCCTATGAATACTTTTCCATACGTTTGGTATTAGTGTACACTACGCTACAATACTCGAGATGCAGCAACCAGAACGTGAGAGGCCGCCTCAGCTGCGGTCTGACGTTTTTTTTCGGAAGTTGGGCGCATATATCCAACCTAGCCTTCAGTTTGAGTCATACCGCTTCTACCATCCTACCTTTGGAGTACTGTACGTGATACAATTAGAATGTAAGAGGCCGCCTCGGCCTGGGCTGCGCAAGGGCGGATACCGTCCCCCAGGCCATCCCGCTGAATCTCCAACATTTTTTTGGAGACTACTCGCCCAAAATATCGCCACAATTGTTCCAGTATGATGACTTGATGGGGTTGACCAATCCAGATGGCCATGATTCGTGTACAAGCTTGATATTGGCGACCCGAACTTCCATACTCTCCGTCCGCAGCTCAACCCTTTGGCCCCCCCCCCTTTTTGGGCAACGATGTATTTTTTCCCTACATTGTTGCGTACCATCTACACAGGCTCCTACCTTCAGTGTATTGCCCGTCTTCAGCACAGGCGGTGCAAGACCTATGGCGGTGTGGGTGTTTACCCCTGAACCGTCGTTTCCCTCAGTGTCTTTGCTTCTTTTTTGTGGGGATGGTGTGTCAACACCTGGTGTCTGAGATTCCAACCGAGATCAAAACGCTATCAAAACGTTCAGCCGTCAGAGAGGAAAAGGCGGGGTTTAGTTTTCATGTATTCTGCATATTCCACTTGCGCAGGCGTTCTGCTGAAAATCGGTAGTGGATACTGTGGCGGTTCGTCGTTCTTTTATCCGGTTGTGAAGCCCGTACCCTGTCTCACCATGCTACAGTCCACGCGGCAATCAGAATGGCAAGACCCGCCATCATTTGGCACCTTCGCTGCGCAAGAGCGGGTACCCATCCGATGATACAGGAATGATTCTTTCTTTTTTTCGCATACCTCCTCATACCACAAGGCAAAAAACGCACCTAACGATTTCCTGAGAGGCTCCAATGTGGAGTGCTTGATCCACGACGTGACCGAGGGTTTCTGCTTTTGGGCGCCACTATTATCAGGTCCCCACCTACGTCCAACGGAAAATTGATAAACCCATCGCTTCGCTTGGTCAAGGGCGGATGATACTTTCCACGTTTCCATCTACATATTCCACTTCCGCAGGCGCGTGTGGTAAAAGGAACGTTAGTAGATACCGTCGCGGATCGGCATCTGGGCGGCATCATTCTTCCTCGGCATCCTCATCGCGAGTGTGTTTTTTTCGATTGGGCTGGACGCATTTTGCCCTACTCTACTATTCTACGGTCACGGAAGTGCCGCAAAAGTATGAATGTGCAAGACCCGCTGCTCATTCCGGTCGATTTCGCCGCGTGAGAGCGGGTACCCACCTCATCAGAAATTCTACGGACCTCTTTTTTTTGGCATACCACTTCGGGCTACTCCCAAAAAAAAGAAAATCCACTTAAAGATATGCCAGGTCTGGAGTGAGCTTTGGGCTGGCACCCACTTTGACATACCGGTCGATCTGAAAAGATTGTCGCGCTACCTCTATACTATGATATGTTCTGACCAACATGATTGTCAGAGTACTTGCAGGATGACACAAACGGGCCATCGTTTTAGGGGGTTTATGGGCGGGTACCGTCCCCGCTTTGCCCAAATCTGCCGCTGGTCGCGTTCTCTTTTTGGGACGCTTTTCACCAAAAACGTTGATCGCACTCCTGCCAATGCTTTATACTGGGAACAGTACAACTAACATTTGCGTTACTCCCATGAAATACATGTGCAGATTCTGGCGAACGGAACGGCGCTGGGTCCCGTCGTGGTGCGTCCTTCGGGCAGCATCATACATCGTTACCGCGGCAGCATACAGGGAACCACTGCATGAGTGCTTTTTTTGACCCGGCTGTGAAGGACGTCACCCTTATCACCATGCTACAGTCCACGAGGGTGTTGCGCTTAATGGGAATGTCAAGACCCGCCGTATTTTGGGTCGGTTCCACTGCGCAAGAGCGGGTACCCGTCCCATCAGGAAGTTTGTCTCCTCTTTTTTTGGCATAGCGGTTCAGACCACTCCAATAAAAAGCTTAACCGTTGCCTTCTCGTTCAGCTATACACGGCCTGTGGTGCTTGGCGCTTGAACGTTAGAGTTGACGGGAACTTCCGCCTTTTGGAATGACATCGTTACTGGGCCGCTATCATGATGGATTCATCAGCAGACCTTGGATATTTGACGAAATGAGTATTTAAAGCGTCGATATGGGTGCTTTTACTGCGCAAGGGCGGGTACCTTCCCGCTTTGCCCAGTTCCGGAACAATCGGGTCAGACGCGTTCTTTTTTCTGGGGGGCAACTCTTCACAGCTTACAAAAGAAGTAGGGCCCGCTACGGACGACTACCTTGCCTGAAGTAGTTCAAGCACCTGCTTGGAGAATGCCAACTGACATCCCGTGTCTTTACTACTCTACAGTCCACAAGCGTGTCATGGCAATCAGTATGTCGAGGCCCGCCGTGGTTTAGGTTGGTTTCTCTGCGCAAGAGTGGGTACCTGTCCTCAAAGTGAATTATTCCTGTGGTTCTTCCTTTTTTTGCATCTCTCCTCGTACCACAGAGCAAAAAAAACGCTTTAACGGCAGTAACAAGAGAGGCACTGAGTACCTTTTCTTGCCGAAAATGCAAGAACCCCGACCAGGTGAATGTTGGCCTGGCAGTTCCTCCAAATTGTTCTTTATGCTGAAACAAACGTACCCATGCCCAATCTCGGTTGAGACACCACACCTGCGCGGGGTTACCATTCCTTGCGCAAAGCGTCGTGACTCCTTTTAACCTTTTTCTTGTGTAGTATTGCAAGCGGGAAAAAAGTTGCAACGCGTTGGAACAGACCTGGAGCGCGGCAGATTCACATTTAAATCTCACCAGTAAATGGCCTCCTCGTCTGGATCGCATTGCATCTGGTTATATGTGAAGTTGACAAGCGGGTGAAACAATCCACATTTTGCCAAGTTCGCATTTTCACCCAACTGGGCAACTCGGGCCTGACAGTGATGGGGGATGGGCCCAGTTTAGACAACTGCGCAGTATGCCTGGAGGTTCCTTGTTACTTGCATCAAGGATGTTACGCGCGTAATTTTTCTGCATTCTTTAAGGGCATCTGGAAACGCGTTCAAGGACATGGCGTTAGGCTGCAGAGTGCCCTCGTCTTAGTCCGCATCGTGGAGAAGAGACCACTGCCGGGACCGCTCCGGTGGTGCCCATATTCGGGACGTTCGGAACGTTTTTTGGGGGACCATTCCAAAAACGGCCTTGAAGCAGAATTGCACCTTGGTGACAATCCATTAGCACCGTGCAGCGGATGCCCGTGAACAGGAATTCACCCGCAAGACCCTCGCATACCGTGAATGGTCCTCGGATCAATGACGGTTATGCGGGTATCTTTTTTTGGCCGCCGTGGCGTGTTGTCCGTTGTCCGCTCATAATATGTTCTACCCGCTGCAACGTGGCTTTTACGTCAAGCTACGGGGCTGCGGGCGCAGCTCGGAGAGTTATACCTGGTAGCCGTACAGGATTGTACTTCACTCTGTACAAAGGGGTGACCGTTGTGACCGTGAAGTTTGAACGGGTATCAATAATACGCATAGAAATTCCCGAACTACAATGGTATTTGATAAAAGAGCAAAGCAAAGGGAAGAACCGGTTATCATACACCTGCTCTCGCACGGAACATACATTGATCACATTGAGCGCAAACTTCCATTTGGTATCTGAGTAGGAGACGTTCAAGCACTAGTATTGAAAGCGAGTACCTCCCTCTGACCAATAGATTTACCTAGTTATAGCACGCGCCAGACCTTCCACGAAGCAAACTACGCGCGCAGTTGACTCGTTTCGGGCCTTACCAGACTGGAACCCAAAACTCCCTTTTCGGCTCTTTGGAAGCAATATCCTTTCAATTCACTCAGAACATATTGGCCACACCGCATTCAGGCACAAACTAATCGGGAGTCAGACCTAATGTTTCCTCGCACACAGTTTTCGATAATATGCGGCTTATTTCCAACTGTATTGACCGGTGACCCTTGCGACCACGAAGGAAAAAGGGTACCAAGCAAACGCACTCCCCAAATTGACATACTTCTACCTAACGCGAGAACAAAAAGAATGGCAAGGAAAGAGTCAAGTACACCTGTACTAACACGAGTGTCGGCACACGAGTATCGGCCACCTCGACCACAATCATGTTCGAGTCGTCTCCATGCCTTCATAGTTGACGTGTAACGTTTTGAATACCGGCACAGCATTACTGATGTTGGATCCGCCCAATGACACGACGTTAAAGCTCCATCATTGAATAACCGTCCTCTTCAAAAACGAGCCAACGTATCGCTTGCTTCGTTGCGCAAATGCTATCATCACTCGCCGCTTCATCGGTTTTTCCCCGTGACAGTTTTGAAACCCCGTATGGGAAGGAGAACGGCGTTGCGCCCACAGGTGGTATAGATGGTGAGGGATGATATACACTTTAGACAATCCAATTGTCCCGTTCTCCTGTCTCAAGGCCACGGTCCAGGTATCATTTGAAAAAGCAATTTCTTTCAATTTCTTTGCGTCAGTCCCATCGGGGCATAATCGTTGTTTAAGCCTTTCAAAGCGGCGGCCGAAGAAGATACAAAGGCCCACAAATGACTGACGACAAGTTCGTTTACTTGTTAGAATTTGCTCAGTTTTTTTTATCGCTTTTCAACCGGCACTTCCCCCATTCACCGGTCTACAATTCCCAAAGCACCTAGGAAAAAACAATTGTGCGGATTGAATGAACCATTTGGATCAACCTTCCTGTTTTTGCATTACGTGAACTATTACACATCCCCGCGGAGTTCCAAAAAAATCGGGCTGCGCAGAAACTGGGCAGAGAGGTTGCCGTGTAAGGTAGGTATATGCGCCGGCGGAGTGCCGTAGTCCCGTACGCCAGGTTTGAAACGGGGCTTCCATCTTCCTTTGCCAGAAATTTCACCGTTCAAAACTCTGTTTGAAGCGGCGGAAAAGAAGAACGCAACGGTGATCCCAAAATGAGCAGCGAACCAACCCATGGTAGCGGTTACGCTCTTCCTCCGCCAGATTCCATTTTTGGAGTGAAATCAACAACCCCCATATCCCCTCCTCACGTTGGCCACGGAAACGTATGGGCCAGCTAAATGATCATCCGTTGACGGTTTGCGCATGAAAAATGACTACTCCCCTGTACCGACGTCCTGCCCTGCATGGATCGTAAGGAACTGTCAAGACGCGGCCTTGCATGTTATTCGTCGGAACCTCTGGCCGCAACTGGCGCCGGTTAACAATTACATGCTAGATGTTTATTGGATGGGCATTGGCAAATTGTGTTAGTTATTCAGTAGCGAATGTGGTCACTGCAGATATTCATGGTCAAAAAACACGTTATGAGCAGGAAGAACGGACACCGTTCTGTAGACTGACGAATACCCACAGCGCGACCGCGCAACACGTCGGATGCGGCCTTGTGGCCTTCGTTCCTGGCATAGTATTACTTATGCAAGATGAGTGCCAGCTCATGTTCCCGACTCACCATCCTTCGAGTGTTAGTGGAAAGGGAAATGGTCCATCTCGTGACGAGTGTCAAAGCTCCCGGAAGGTGTTTTTTTAATGCTTTGGTATCATCCACGTTAACCATGTATTGAGCCGACCCATCAATTGCACCCTCTACGCATCCGAAAAAAAACAATTAAAAGTTTTATTTAATGAAATGAACTGCGAGCGTATCGACATCCATTCTTTGTTTGCAGGAAGCTCAAACTGCGTGTTATCAATTGGGTCATGAAAATGCTGGACAAAAGAGCCGAACGAAGGGACAACTGTCAATGCGCCTTTGCGCGTTCATTGGGCCTAGGGGGCGCTCCCAAACCCGTCACTTCATTTTATGGCATCCACATAATGATGGTTTATTCAGCACGGGAGGCGTTGATGAGTTGGTGTTTGGGAAAGCGTTAATTGAGCACCACTCCACTTGGTTATGAATGGCTTACAGCACGGGTAGCGTCGTCTCTGCAACTAGCGAGTGCCGAGACAAGGGAACGCCGTAGGAATGACCCACATAGGTTGTTGGCAAGCAGCGACAAGGATAGGACGGCGTGCCACGTTCGCTCTCCGGTTCTGAGTGCGGCCTGAGGCCTTGGGGTCAACCAACACAGTTCAGAATATTCGCTTACGGATTTTTTTTGGATTCTGGCGAGTATGTCCCGTTGACGGTGCGGAAAGGTGTCTGGCAGCACATTGGGTCCACAGAACAAACAGTGTGTTTTTTTTCATCCGTGCTGTACACCAACATGCACTTCCATGACTACATCCAATCCGGTGCCGCTCATAAGTTTTCATTCATAAACTTTGAAAGGGGGGAGTCCGGCTACGCGCGCAGTCCAACTCGGAAAACTACGCAGGGCACTCGTCAAAGTGCGTCAAACATTCTCCTGCGACTTGGACTTGTTTCCACATCAAAGTGTTGAGGGTGTTCAATGCAAGCCGTTAAAGGAGTAAAGGAGGTGCCGCGTGTATCGACCCTCGGAGAGGAGTGAAAACACACGCAGATCATGGAGTATGAATCTGCGCATGGACTTTTGGTCTCGCGCACCCCGTCGGCCCATAGTGGCTCAAACGTTGGCGGTTGCCTCCTGTCATTTCAAAAACAGACACGAATACGTCAACCCAAACCATATCGTGTTGGATGCCTTCCGAGGTGAAAACGTGCGAAGTGCATTGCCGCTGGCGTTTCATGAAGCGGCTCATAAACGTATGCTACATTGGTGTATTGGCGCCTAAAGCACCAAGATGTAGGTGCAGATGTAGTGCTGTATTGCTGTATTGAAGAGTGTGAATGCCGCGCAGCTCCATCTGGCGCAGGGCATAGCCGGGAATGCAACCCAAACCGGGAGACGTGGGCGTCAGCCCAAACCATCCTTTAGTGGGGAAAATGATGCGGTGCCCTTCTACTTGACGAACCGCCGCATCGCTCTACTGAAAAGAAAAACAAAAACAGGAGTCCATGACAACTATGGTTGTGACGGACTCGTACGGCGCCGAGCAACTCTTTTTTTCTCTCGTATGACCGATCTGTCTTATGTGCATTTTACGCCAATACAGGTGTGGTTATCGCGTGCTTGGGTATGTTTGTGTGAACCGGAAGATGACCGGTAAGCTGCGCGCGCAGTTCAAAATCGATGACCGGCCTGCTCCACATTCCTTCCACATCCATGTGGGTACCTATCTGTTACCAGTGTATCCGACCTGGACAAGGATGTGTAAGTGTAGGCTGTGACCCGTTTGGAAAAGCCTCGGCGCAACGGCACAACGGTGCCCTCCCTTAACACCCATCCTTCCAGTGCGATCTCATTTTCTGAATGAATGCGTCAGTATGTTACGCATGACGGAATCGCAAATGAGATTAAATTGTCCACATTGACAGTTCAAGCGTGGTTGTCGGACAGATAACTGGCAAAACAGGGACGGATTAAAGGTTTGTAAGGAGTATTTCACAGCTCTTCTCGCCCTCCGCAGAGCGCTCTCCTTCGTTTTCGCTCTCTCTTCTTGATACCTCACAAAGCAAAACGTTACAAAAATGCCTCACGGTAAACGCACACAACCCATCCCCCCCAAACGCAACCCTTTTTGCCCAATCGGATGCCCAACCTGTTCCCGCCGCTGGCAATCCGCCAACGGCCACGCCGGCTCCTTCCAAAAGTGCAAAAAATGCCTCACACCGTGCTACTCAACGCGTTTCGTTTACCCCGCACCCAACAATGTGGGGAACATGAACCCCGAGACGTTTGTGGGGCACGACAGGAGCTTGTGCGGGCGGTGTGAGGAGTTGGGATATTCTTGTGTGGGTGATGTGGGGAGGGATACGGAGAGAGTCGTGGTGGATGATGAGGGGGAGGAGGTCGTGGTGAATCAAATAGAGTTTCCGCTCTTGGTGAACGTTGTGAATAAGGATCAAAAGAAAAAGAAGAAAGGTGCCAAGAAGGTTGACCCGAGAGTGGTGGGCGAGGTGCCTGAGTTGGGCGAAGGGGAAACGCCAAAGCAGGGCATGAATATGGTAGGCCACCTTCACGTTTCCTCTCTTTCGATTCAGTCTTACACAAAGTGATAAGGTACAGATCAAAGCAATCGACACAACGCTGATGAGTGAAAGCGCACTCTCAACCACAACCTCAAAAATCACTTTCACCGGCGCAATTCTAATCATCCAGAAAGCAGTGCGGCGATGGTTGCAAATGCTGGCTCTGAAACGCGGAACAGAAACATGCGAAAGCAAACTGGTGTAATTGTGCGGCGGAACGGGGATTGTCCTTACGTTTGGGGAAAGGCGGATGGCAGATCTTAGGTGCTGATACTGTATCAGAAAATAGCTATTTTGCACAATGTAATAGCATCTCGCTTTATTACTTCGAGATCCAAACAATATTTCTGGAGTGCCCATGGAGTCTATTGGCCGCATAATGCTGAAATGCATATTCTCAGAGTAAGAAGCAAACACCAAATGACTGTGACCGGAGAGCGCCAAAGGTATTCTAATGACGCACGGACCGTCGGAAACTGCATTCATGGCAATTGCCAAAATACCTTGATGGCGATACGGTAGCCTCAATGAAGCAAATGGCCATTATCGCAAGACGTATGGCTAGAAAGAATGAATATTTCGGTTTATGGGCTTGCGATTGACGGCTTGGCGAACGAGCAGTCGCATGAAGGCGTCCAGACGATAATTAGAATGATCGTCTCTCAATCTCTCAAGTCGCGACCAGCTGTACTAATATCATTTGGTTTTCACATAAATGTAGAAATATTGCAAAATATTTTAAGGAGGGTTGAACCGACGCAGGCAATTATTGGCAGTCAGAGGTGGGGATCACTTCGGACGCAGGATGCAATGGCATGAACGATATGGGTCGTATCCCTCATGGATGGTCGGAGGGAGATGTTTGGCGAAGTTGGGGGACATAACAAAATTTCAATGCGTTTCAAGATCAACGCAGAGATTTCCCATCACGACGCTGTCCTGCTTCTAGAACACGAATAGTCTTGCCTCAAAAGTGCGAAGTAGGACTGAGCGGGTTCGCAAACACGGCCAGCGGCTCAAAGTCAGATCACTGATGAACATTTAACAAAACGGTTTTACATATACGGTTCCGCTGCCAAAAACGAATGGGCGCCCCCGCCCTCACTTCATCGCCCGCCCTCCACTACCCGCTCTCCGCTGACCCATCACATAATCCCTCACCTCCTTAGCGAACCCGTCCCACCTATCACTTGGGACGGTGTACCTATTCGCTTCCCCATCCGGATGAATAAGGACGAGGGACGCTTTGACTTTCTTGCGCAGGGGATCGACATCGTCATTCTTGGTGGAAAGTTTTGCGCCAAGAGTTTTATAGATTTCGCCGGCGAGTTTGGTCCATTTTACCTGTGTCGGAGCGAGGATGAGAGTTTTACGGGAGTTGGCTGAACGATGGATGGGCTGTGGGAACATTGTTATACCTTGCCGTCGCAGAGTAATGGGCCGGCCTGTAGCAGACTTGCAAAGTCCCCATTGCTGCGCGTGAGATGCTGCTGCACCGTGAATATGGGATTTGTTAGGGACGTTTTTGGTGGACAAACACGTTGCGAGACCCACCTTTTTGCGAGGTGGGAGACCCGCGTCTTGCGGTTGTGAGGCCGGACCCGGTGATGGTGGCGTCCGCATGAGGGGCTCCTCGTACTCGTCCTCGGACTCCTCCCTGTTCGCACGTTTCCCGGACAGCTACAGTGTTCGTCAAAATTCAGCGTGCCGTCAGCAAAATAGTCGCCTGGGATAATGGCCACAACCACGAAATGAAACGCGCAGCGAAACACAGAACAAACCGTCAAAGAAGCCCCGCCAACGTCTTGACTGGTAGAAGAGGGCGCGTGGCGTTGAAAGACGGGTCCTGTCCAGGTCGCTGCAGGAGGAGGTGGGTCGTCGTTTTGAGCCTGTAAATGCCAAAGGGAACCATCATTATCGTGTAAATTAGGGTAGAAGAGTCAAAAGGCCAAGCGGGAGAGAGGCAAAAGCAAAGCGGAGAGGACCCCACCTCCTGCAACATCTCACGCAACTCCTTAATTAAGCTTTCCGCATCCGCCAACCTCCCACGCTGCTCCTCGTTCGTCTGCTCCACCTCCTGCAACCTCTGTCGCAGCCCCGCAGTCGTCAGTTCCACCTCCTGCAACCTCTGATTTTCTTTTTGCAGCTGGGCAATCTAAGTGAAAGAAGAGTAAGCCGAGGGAATCACTCATTATTTTGAATGATGTGGGCGCTACCTCGTCCTGCTGTTTGATGAGCTAGGGTGTTCAAAGCAACAATGGAGGTCAGTGAGTCGCAAGGGAGGGTCAGTGAGTCGCAAGGGAGCTCACTCAACAGCTGCCTTCCCCCAAAATGCGGAAAAGGTGACCTGCCTCCTTCTCCAGGGCAAGGTTGCGTCTGAGTAGTGCGGCTTCGTACTCGGGATCACGGTTCATGGTTGTGTATGAACGCAGGAGGATTCTACGAGATTGAAATAAAACAACCAGTGATTTAAATGTGGATTCTACGAGAAGGAAATAAAACAACCAGCGATTTAAATGTGGGAATCTCTGGCGCCAAAAGGGCAAATATCTTGACATTTTCATATCTGGATGGAGATGCGTATCAGACGACCCAAGACATTGGGCTGACACTGTCTGACGCGAAACCCGTCACTTTCAAACAGATTACCCATTCCCCTATCTCGCCTGGTAGTGAACCGCGAGAGCATCACATTCAGATGCAGAACGCAATCCATTTCACTTTTGTCGCCCCACTCAACAGACACACTACTTTAAGACTACAGCCCCAGGCATGTCCTACTCATTTAATCATTCAACACGATCTAACAACTGGGTATCCGGATGTGTGGTAAAACTCGCGAGTTCCCTAACGCTTTTCCAGATGAGTCGATTGGAAATGAAGAAACCACGAGAGGAATAATGCGAAAGTGTGGAAATCTATTTGGCGGACAGTTGTACTGCGACAAGATCTGTCAAATATTCGTCTTCTATCATTCATATGGGTGCTTGGAATGAATCGCAAAGAACGTCCAAAATTATGAGGACCGTTAGCCGAAAAGTGTCTAACGTTTTCTTATGTGTCAAAACATGGCCGATGGTGATGGTCGGATATGGACGTTGGGCAACGTGGCAAGGTCCATATATTCTCTTTGTTTTCGCGAATTGCTTAATTTTTGGCGTAACATCCAAACTAAATGCGAACGGTGATGGCCGGAAATGGGTGGGGTTTCGTCCAATTGAGGCGCTTTTTGCAATGCTACGCGGGATACCAACAGTCGTCCAAATGCGAACGAAGCACTGAGGATCTCAACATAAAAGTCACAACAGATATTGTTTCAGTTTAAAACAGCGAGTGCTAGCCGTAAGGTCGTGACGGTTCACTGCAGCGTCTTCAGTTTATAAAGATAAAATTGCGTTATTCCCTGGAGTGCGCATTGCGAGAGACTTGTTTACGCAGTCATCCCTGCGTGCACGCAGCCAGCCTCTGCAAGTCCCCAACTGACGGACGCAAGCGTTCGTCAGTGTGCCGTGGCCCTTGACCCAATGCCTTTTGGGGCGCAGAGCCACGCAAACAGGGTATGATTCCGAGGTTTTTCCTTACTTCCAAGGACTTTGTGTGGGCGTCCCATTGCGTGTGCTACCCGTAGAGTGCCCAGAGTGCACTGTTCCCTCGTTGGTTTACTCCGTTGCAAACATGGCCATTATATTGTTTTGTCATAGGGATTCCTTCTGCCTGGCAATCAAGTACTTTCTCCTTTCCGTTCAACGCTGCTGACCGCTCTTTATTTCAAAGAAGGGTACCACCTTATTCTTCAACATATGCGTTAGATCATGGTCGCCATATGCTTTCCAAACGTGATGGGTCGCCGCTGGAGTGCGTCAGGCGAGGTTGGGAAATGGGAGCGGGTTGGCCAGGCACGTTCACGGTCGTGGTACTTCTTTTGCCTTCTTTTTTGACTGCGACAAGTTCTCCGTCAGCATCCTTGTTTGGCTTTTCATCTGCTCATTTGTTTCGACAAAGAAACAGCGCGTTCCCTGCGGTTACGCTGCCGCTGGTTGATCTTGTCAGTGGGAACACATTGGGTATACTGGTCGCCATTGCGTGCGCATATAACTAGATGGAATGGGCCGTCGTTGCGAATGGTTAAATAGCAATACCGCTGGAAGGTTCTGCTGGATTTGGGGTCTTTCGGTCCGTTAGCTGGGATTGCAGACAAGTATTTGCCGGCGACTTAATAGTTGCGCGTGCATCCCACTCCCATCTCGCCAGCAATTGCAACCGTAAGGCTGCATTCTCAATGCGCGTCAATTCCAACGCAACGTAACAATTTGTTATGCAGTCTAACATCACATCTCAGAAATGCCTTGGTGGACGGGCAAGGAGATGAGGCCTTGTGCGGCACCAGCGACGCGGCGGGAAGTCAATCAGCGAGCGTTGCATAGACATAGGCATCTTGCCGGACCTGACATCCCACGACGTTCTGACATGTTGTTCAAGTGGAACCTCACAGTCATCAGTGCATGCACTTCATGCTTCGAAAAATAATATGTCAACCGTGGATTGGGTGCGTGATGATATGAGGGACTGCGCTTTTGGATACCCAGCGAGTTGACACCCGTTCCGCCCGTTGAACGTCTTGACGGTTTCGATGTCTAATTTTTTCGGGTGCGTTTTGATTGAATTTTATGAACGTGAATAACTCGCGCAGGCATAAGGGCAAAATATCTTTTCACATTTACATTTACATTTTTACATCTACATTTTGCAATTACATTTACATTTTACATTTACATTACGTTCAGTTACCTTTGGTAAGCATCTTATATAAGTAGCTGCGGTCAGGTATGTGGCTTCGGGGGAAAGATGTTTAATAGAGATTTTCCTTTGCGTGATACACTGCCCGGTCATATGGGAATAGCAACATAAACACAATCAGCTGATGGATTTCAGAAACATTGGGACCATGCCTTGGTGGACGGGCAAGACACCTTTCCTCGACGGCTGACGCGGTGCTGCTAACATGCTTCCTTTCTCTGAGCGAGCAGGACCCAAGCCAAACAGAACAGTTTTTCAAAAGTTGTGTGGTGCTGAAACATGTGCGCTCATTTTGCAAAACCCGGCCGCCCTGAGAAGCACCTGGCGTTCTCCTGGGCGTTTTAGAGTCGGGCTTTTGGGAAAAGTTTCGCCTGGGAGCGCATAAAGCCAGGTGGTTTGGCACTTTGTCTTACCTGCCATGGGACGGCGGTTTTGCTCCAAGGGCATTGGGCTTGGCTGACTTGGTTATCAGTAAGGCTCCCACCATCTTCCAGTCTTCCCCGTCATTCCCATATATATATATATTCCCCGCAATCGCGACTTCTTCTCTCACAATATCACATTTCAAATACGCAGCAAAGAATAAAGTCTTACAATGTAATCTTTTGAACGTCCAGGCACCACACGTCCCACGTCTGCCGCCCTTAGTAACATGAACGTCGGCAGAGATAGAGCTTTTGAAAGAACTTTGGATTTGCTTGACCGTATTGAGAAACTCGAACAAGAGGCATGTGAATGCTATGATTTATTGCAAACTTCCCTGAGTCCATACTGACATAATGCTTTTTTTTATACCGTCGTTGGATGAACAGAGGGATGCGGCACTACGAGTGGCCGAGGAGCAGAAGGAGGACGTAAGACGAGTGGTCGAGGAGCAGAAGGAGGACGTAAGACGAGTGGTTTTGCTGGAATGTTTACTTCCCATACCGATTTATCTTTGATATGATCAAGATTGCGCAGCTGCGCACGGAAAATCATTCATTGCGGGAGGTATGTATCGCTTCACCATCAGCTTTCGTTCCTTGACATAGTGGATGCGAACCAAAACTTCTTGCCTTCTCAGGAATTAGAACGTGTCAAACAAGTTGACCTTACCATTGAGGACGAGCCAGCTTTGTCCACTGCAAGCACAACGTCTCCAAAACTCGAATACAAAGCACACGGTCCTACGTACGCAGGGGTTGAAGCCGATGGAATTTCTTTTCCTCGCCAGGTAAATGTTTATCGTGTCACTTACTGGACGCACCTCATGGCACCGGTGTTTGCCAAACTCGGAGAAGAGTTCCCATCGGGGCACCAACTGAACTCCCTTCGCGACCATTTCAGGAAGGCATTCCTTGTTCCCGTTGGGCCGGAAGGGGCGAAGGTTGGCCGGGGACAAAGGTATACCGTTCCGGAGGAGGAAAGGGAGGAATTCCTCAAAGCGTTGGAAGCGTATGTGACGAGTCCGAAATGGGCGGCTTGATGGGTGGATGGTTTGATGTGGGTTTGCTGCACGTACCGTGAAGTTTTGCGAAGTTTTGTAAAGTCATGAGAGTTTCGGTGAAATGAAACAGGGGCTTCACTAACCAAGGTAGATCAAAATGGGCGCGATCAATTGGCATCATCCGGTTTGGCATATATCATTGCAATCTGCAACGTTAAGACGGCCACATGCAATGCATGTCTTCGAGAACCATCATAATTGTTTCGTTTGTTTCGTGAAAAGCATTTGCCATCGCTTTAACATATTCTGTCTCGCTTATTATGGTTCATGAGTGTGTGGCAACTTCTTGGGTCGGTATTCCGACAGATTTCCCCTCGCCACTACAAAGATCGTCAAAACACCGTAGGCGCCGGTGCAATGTTCGTCAAACAAGACTACCCGTCCGCAGCAAAAGAATATGATGGTCTAAGACAACATGGAATCAATATATCTATTGCCACTGGGCGCTTGGCGGTTGAAAATGTTTGCTCTGCCTATCTCCGCAGCGGATAACATTTGGTGTGTGCGCCCGTTTTTCCTACCATTAAGACGTACATCAAAGCATTAGGGTATGCTCAGGATGAATGGGTGAATCGAAATCGCTCCAACCACCTTCTGACAGCGCAGTCCCTCTACCCGCCTCGGCAGCCGGAGCCCGAAGAGGTGATTTCTTTGACCAACGCATATTACCACAGCTCAGTGAGTGTAAGCAAGGAAGATTTATGCCCTTCTACCCATAGCAGTGTACCCATGAGTGTGATTGTCTTGCCAATTTTTCTGGAATAAGCATGGGGCGTATGTTAAGTTAGATTCCAATGTAAGGCTGAGCAGAGATCACCAACGCGTCATACAATCGTCCCCTTCGGCCGCTGGACCCAGTTCAACTCTCAAGTGGAATACGCTGAAAAAACACACCCTACCGCAATGTTAAAAGGCGGGAGCTCCTTTCGTTCCCTGTACGGACCAGCACATGTCTCTTTTTGGACACTGAATGGCATTAAACGTGCGCTAAGTCCAAAAACGTGATATGTGTGACATCATTCTCTCCAAACCCTACATATGCATTGGTTTTGATTGGAGCTAGATAGGGAGTTTTGCTGTCATGACCCAAACGAAACTATTATGTGAAAAGATCACAAGAGTGGCCAGATCTGCGGAGACGTCGATGCGCCATGTCAGACATAAGGACGCAGGCCAGGAGTAGCCTGTACTCTTTTGCTCGGCTTGGGAAAAAATTCGTTACGCGAGGGATATGCCTAGCTAAGGCCAGTTTTGAATATGCAGGTGCCGGTGAACTAAACCCGCCCACCCTGTTTCGGTGCGGGTATCCCAAGGCGCACTGACTCTCCTTATTCCGGACCCTTGAATGCAAGGGAGTGTTCCCGACCAAAACGAAATGGTACCGTAATATAACGTGTGTGTATTCGATGAAAGACAAACGCTTCTGCTAAAGGCGGGATTTCCAGAAGTGTATTTTGCCATCATGATTCGATTCTTTGTCTTTTTTGATGTGGGGTCCTCTCGAATGAAGTCAGAGCCCCCTCCGGACGCAAATGAAAAGAACGTGAACGAAGCGGTACCGGTACCATCTAACACGCCACGAAAGTTAGGCAAACACACAACAGCAAAAGTTGCCCTTACTGGCGGTTCTTGTGTAGGAAACATGCGCCAAGACGGAGTTCGTTTTTGGCAATGGCAAAAGCAGATCTCTTTTTCATACCCTCCCTCTGTTGTTTGGCGGCATGGTTGGTGAGACGCTCCAAAAAAGACACATTGGCCGCACAGATGGTCAACCGACGCGTGCGGTCGGTCTCTCGACCGGCACCTTACCACCCTTTTGCTATCAACTCTCGCAAAAAAAGGGTGACCTGATGTGCTGGAAAGGTTGAGACGTGGTTTTCGCCACCGTCTGCGTTAGGAGCAGTGTCCATACGACGTACTGGTACACACCTAGGGGATTTGAACCACTTCAGAAAGGGCACCATATAAGACGAAGCGAAACGGCAGGAGCGTTGTGGGAGGAGACAAAACGGTTACAGACCCACTTATATGTCTGCGGGGAACCGGCTACCAGTTCTTGGTCTTGGCCATGCAACCCATTCCCCGAGTGTACGCTTGGCACAAACCGCACGGAGGGGTCTGTGATGTACCAAGAACGAAAACTTGCTGGTACAGTCTCCGCAAACTGTTTCATTCTTCAAACCACGCCGGAAAAAATTAGACCTTCAAACCATTCTGCTGAGCGGGTGGACCGGGTGTCCCTCGCTGAGGGTATCCAAAAGCGCAGTCATTCGTACCATCACTCAACTGAGGCTACGCATCGCCCAATGAACGCCTCAATGCGGACAAAGGTTGGCTATTGCACTGATTCACAACTCGTCATAAATGATCTCTCAGAAGGTGGAATCAACTCAAGATCCGCATATGCCCTAAATCACGCATGGAGGAACCTCTTGAAATTGGGTTCCTGCCCGTCTGTGCTGCGGATGTTCGCATTTTTTGGTTGGCTGACCGGCCCCAGAACGCACCTGCAGATAACCGATAACTCCTGAACCGGCCGTTGAACGGGCTCACCGCACCGAGGCGCGTTTTACGGAAAATGCACACTGCAACGAAGCGAAAGTATTGTGGTCCAAGAAAGTAACGCGCTGCTGCGCATCCGGCGCCCTTGTCTCCACCCCGGACAGCAAGACCAATTCTCAGTGTGCGCGCCGAACGTAACCCCATCAAATTATGGAAAAAAAAACAACGCAGTGGCCAAAGCTCACATGGGCGGGAACCGAAGGTCTCCCGCTTCCAGTTCCACGTTCCCGGGTTTTTCCAACAAGTACCTCCCGCATAGAAGTTAATGTGAAGGTTTGCACATCGATAATCGAGAAAAAAAGGCAAGGTCCTAGGGGCAAGCGCGGATCGCTCTGCGGAGCATGTGTCCCCGTTGAAAGGTAAAGTAGAACGGTTCGTTTTGACATTTGTAGAATCACATTGGGAAGACGTACGGAGTGATTATTGTCCTCCACGAAAATAGAGGGAGTAACGCCGGAGCCATGTTTCACGGGCTCGACAAGAGCCGCGAGAAGGCTTGTTCGCCAGGTAATGTCAAAGTACAAGCATGGGGCGACGAAGTGGAGGCATGCTCCATCTGGGCAGCATTGGTACCGGAGAAGTTACATTGAGATAGCGTAGCAAAAGATTTACCACGAGAAGTGTGATTTCATCAGCGGGGTTTGAACGGATGCCGCTTGCTGAACGGCGAAGGTACACGTCCCGCATCTGGAATAATGCACGTTCGATGGTGGATTGTGACTTGTCATCCAAAAACCTTGGGCGGCTTGCGCCGAGTCTTGGACGAAACGGAGTGAGAGTTTCCTGACCACCATATATTCTCGGTGCCGCAAGTGTAGCCGCTGGTGTCCTAGTCTTCGTCTTCATCAAGCGGTTATATCGAACATTAGGTATAATAAAGAAATTTCGCTGACTGGAATGCCAACCAACTCACGTTCCACTCTGCCATACAAGTATGTACTCAACCTATTTTTACCCACCCTCCATCATCCGTCTTCTGCCGTCCGTTTGGTCGATTCACAACGGCATGTGTTTGGGCGACCTGCTAGTACATCTGGGACGACATATCGTTCATGAAGCGGTCCAAACGTTGTGCTCCGAATCGCGGTTGTGTTTCCGCCATCTGGCATATCACGGTTTGGAAGCAAGGAGAGCGATGAATGGAGTTAGAACGGTGTGCGCGGAAAACTAATTTGCGGTTTCTGGTTTCCTCGCCAATTTAAAACGGAATACATCAGGAATTCAGGCAGATGTGTGGGGGAACCACAGTCGCATTTGCCCCACAGTTATTGGCACCAAGAAGGTTTGAGTTGGCATCACTGCGTTGCAATTGAAGTGCAATACATGGTGTTGTTGTGCACCCCCAGAAGCTTGCGGGAGAGTGTTTGTGACCACCCTTACGAAACCAGAGTTTCTCCACTGGGTATTTTGTAGGTGCCAAATAGTTCATCCCGCTGTTGAAATGATGGACACCGTTTACCACAGTTTCGGCACGTGGGACGGGAAGCTATCATGGGTCATGTTCAACCTTCCCACGTCGACTCTGTTTGCGGGTCTGTAGGAGGGTTCTTTTTCTAACAGTACATCAACAGAAGACGAAAAAAATGTCGCGTGGTTACTAAGCGAACTGAACGGATCTACCATGCAGAGGTTTCACCATCCAAAAGTAATTTCAACCCATGCAATGCGGTGGGGGATCATGAAAGCGGCAAGACGTTCAAAGAGTATTTCGGCAAAAAAAGAACCAGATTAGAGCGGAGTTTCGCAGGGATGTACGTTGCGCCAAACCTCGGAGGGAAGCCGGTCTTCGCGCACCCCAACATTAGTGAGGTATCCAAAAGCGCAGTCCCTCTGCGGCGTTCAAATGGCCAGAGTGTTCAAGTCCCACCAAAGAAAGGAACCAAGCACAACGGATGTGCTTTGGGTGGCGTGTGTCGACCGCTTTCCCCAGCACAAAGGGTTTCTGTCCAGTCCACGTCACGGAACAATCCGCATATGGTTTGTTTAGTCAGAACCACGGGATGGCATGGACCAAATAGGTGGGGATGCCTTCACTTCAACCCCCCCCCGCAGGCGTATTTGCATCGTCAAAGGCCAGACCCGTCTGTCGAACGTGTCCACCGGTTGGAATGAGAACAATAGTGTGGTAGTCCTTGCTTTGCAACCCACAAGAAGGCCTACCGTCTTTGCAGAATTTCGTTAGATTTTTCCCCGTTTGATGGTTAACCGCCTTGCTAAACGCGTCGTCGAAACGTGCTGTTAAGAAAGAAAAAAATTTGATAGGATGGTCAGAACCTAGCGGGAACCATAAGGTCCCGCGGCATGGTTGGAAAGCACTCAAAGGGTTGACTCTAGGAAACTTGATTTTCGACCAACGAAACCAAAGACATTTATATTCATTCCATGGATGACATGCAGCCTACGTCCCAACATGTTGTGGAAGTTCAGTCGGGGTTTCTATCCTCGGGAGGAACACCCTTTGTGACTGGGTTACCCTCTAATCTCATGGCCATTATGTTTCATTACTTTTTTTCTGGGTTTTGGCTTTTGGCACGGAACTGTAGTCCGTCAAATGCAGGGACAAAAGATAAAATAAGCTACTTTCATTAGGCAAAAACATCCCGGCAGATTTGGGAGCCATTTTGGCGAGGTACGCAGTCCCTGAGCGAAAACCTCGAAGTGAAGCGATGGGGAGGCCATCCTGCCCCGCGCGCAGGCGCGCTGGTGATGACCAACATTAGAGAGGGTATCCAAAAGCGCAGTCTTCTTTCTGCGGCTGATGGTGGGGTGTCAACCCAGCAACCAAAAAAACGTTGAACCCAAAATGGATGAGCATTAGGTGCGGTGCTTCGACCGGTTTTCCGCCCAGCAGAAAGGGGTGTTTCGTCAGTTCGCATTGCGGACGAATGCATGTGCGGGATTGTTCATTCAGATCCGCCGGATGGCAAGACGATTTCCCAACTGAAGTATTGGTGCCGAACCAAATCCAACGTACTGCCAAGAGAGAAAAAAATACGCACAACCCAGGTCAGAGACCAGCGGGAACCATAAGGTCCCGCTGCATGGTAGACCGTACGAAGAGCTGGCCCGGGGGAAACGATTATTGACAACAAAACCGGAGAACAGCTACTGTCCTCAAAACCAATCGGCGGAATGACATGGCACTTCCGTCATAGCGGATTGTGAAACATTTATCTTTATCTGAAGAATGAATACACCTACTACACTTATCCTATTGATGGCAGGAATTGAACCTACTTTACCGGTTTTGGAGACCGATGCTTTTTGAAAATGCTTTTCGGGTTACCATTGTTCCCCCAATGCATTGTTTGACGCCATGGAAAACCCTTGCCGCGGCTTCCATATATTTATGTGAACCTTTTCGGGCGGAAGTCGAGCTAGTGATGGGCCAAAAAAGTGGAAATCCGCTATTATCGCAGGCGGGTAAAAACCGTAACCTGGCGCGATTTCCCACATCATTCTCAATTCCCATGTCCAGCTCTCGGCAAGCACGGGCACTGTTCAACCGCAGTTGAACTCAAAACCAGAGGACAAAACGTGGTATCCCCATCCAGACTTGACGAATATCAGTGAAGGGTATCAAATGCGCGCGCAGTCTTAAGATCTGTGGCGGCGAGTCCCAGCCCGGAAGCGCGCGGCGCCAGAAAAAGAAAACATAAGCGGATGTGCCTTGGGTGGCTCTTTCCCGCCCTGCCCAGCACAAAGGGTTTCTGTCCTCTCGTGTCTCGGGAAATTGGATGCATTGTGCCGGGAGCAGAATATACAGCAGAGTATGGGTGCCTGATCAAACCTCATAAACCGTCAAGAAGAAAACCATGCGAGAGACGGGCCGGAACCGTAAGATCCCGGGTCGTCGTTGGACCGCGTTGGAAGAGTTGGTTGGAGGCTTTCACCTCGATTATTGAGCAACAAAACCAAAGAGCAGTTATTTCCCCCTCCATTCCACAGAAGGACGTGCAACCTGCGTCCCAACACGGTACGCGTGGTACGATGGCACAGTTGGAAATCCCCTTTTGACCTGGGTTTCCTCTCCTCCCTAATCGTAAGCCGCCCATGTATTCATTTTTTTTTGGGTTTGGTTTTTCGTGCGGAACGGTGTCGAGTGAAAATGACGGGCCAAAAAAAGCAACAGCCCGTTGTCGTCGCATGCGGGTAAAGCCGTGCCCTGGCGTAAGTTTCCCACGTCCCATTTCCTTCGCTCCACGTCACGGAGCACACTTGAGCCTGCGAGTATCTGTCGGCCTCAAAAGGTTCAATTCGAGCGGGGAAGTAAAAAAAAAAGCAAACGTCAATCTCAAGATGATATTGGGAGACCGAACGGTGAATTCAATTCCCAATTTCCCATGTCCGGGTTACAGCTCTCGGCCTTTCAGGTACGGGCAGTTTTCAACCTAAACTCAAAACCAAGACCATGTCAGGTGGTTTCCCCATCAAAACATGACGTATTAGATACTTACATAATGCCGGAAATTGTGGAGGGATACAGTACACAGCATTGAAGGACAAAAGAAAGAGTCAATCCATTACTTTTACTGAACTGCGGGAGGTCAGAATCTGCGCTAAAACGTTCCGCTCGTTTAGCCTTTAGTTACAACGCGAGAGAATGGACCAAACCGTACAAGCAAAAAAAGGAACGCTATCCTCTCAGAGAAGATGACAGTGGGAGAACGAAATGTTGGAAATCACTTCCCATGTGGCGGGATATACCTCTCAGCCTTTCGAGTACAGACGGTCTGTTGCCCGTCCGTGTTAAAGCAAACGAAAGCGGTCAAACCGTACAAGCGAAAAAAATTACCCTGTCACCAAGATCAATAACATGTAGAGGGCGCGAGATGGATGAACTCAAATCCCCTGTTGCGTGTTACACCTCTCAGTTTTTCGCGTACAGACAGGTCTCGGCACGTCCGTATTAAACGGACAATGTAGGTTTCCCACCAAAACATAAGGTAAAATACTTACCAAGTCGAGTAATTCCTACATTACACGATATCAAAGGCAAAAAAAGGGTTCATGGGAGGTGCAGAAAAACGGAGGGAGGTCTGGATCTGCCAGAAAGACGTTCCGCTCGCTTGGGTTTCAGTCACAACGTGGGGAGCAACTGATGTGAGAATGTAGATGTAGGGAGGAAAGAGTGTACATGCATCCATCACATATCCGGAATGAAAAGGCAGAGACACACAGTAGGTATTGAAGGTCGTCACAGACTGCCCGTAAAGGCGCCTGTTTGCCCCACACAGCAGCAGACAAGAGCATTTGACGCACATACGTACGTACGCCCCGTGACGACGCTACAAACAAGAAAAGGGAATGCTGTCGGTTCTACCCGAAGCACGGTATCCATCCATCCGCTAGGAAAACATAAGTATCCTGTGTTTTTTTTGGAAGCGGCAAACTAGACAAAAGCAGTGCCAATAATCCTGCGGAATGCAATGAATCGCAATAGTTTCCTCTGTTGCACAATTTGATCACCACGGGGCAGAATCAGTGGGACACCTACTTAGGTTTTGCCATGACGTGCGTGGTGGAAAACCATCATCAGACCTCCTAGCACTCTATTTCTTTTTCCGTTCGGTTTTTTTTGGCGGAAGGTATGAACCATGAGCATGAGTGGGCGAAAAAAAAATGATAAGAGGTCCGCATTGACGTATGAGATGGGAGAGCGCAGCCCAACGCATAAGAGTGAGTGTTTTCCATTCCCCTCACGTCCTTTTTGCGGAACGCGCGGGCATGGATTGCGGTACCAGGGATAAAAAGAAACACAGCAGCACACTGAAAAGTAACAACACTACAAGCAATAGGCGGGTACCGCCAGTTGTAACAGAAGGACGGTATCCATTCCGCCGGCAAACATAAACGTGTTGTACCTTCTTTCTAAACCAGCGCATGAAACCACTGCGTAGACTGTGCGATGATGGAGGGTAAGATGGTACTGGTACGCTACCCATTTGTGGTCCACTTGTGGACTCCAAAACAGGCGGCTACTCAGGTTTCGCTGGTGGAACACCATCATGAAGTTCCGTTTGCATCTGTGCAATTGTAATCACGCCATTTTTTGGTTTTTTCGGGCGAGAAGGTATGGACCATGAGCATGATGGACCAAGAAAAGGACATCGGGCTAGTAAAACAGCATGTGAGAGAGAGCGCAGCCCACCACCCAAAGATACTTCTCATTCACGTCACGTCCCTTTCGCGGGACGCGTGGACGTGTATCGCGTTGTGTGGAAAGAAACGACATCGCGACCTGGACGTATCAAAGAAGAAAAGGACCATGAGCCTGATGGGCGAAAAAAAGGACAGCTGGCTGGTTATTCAACATGAGAGAGATGAGATTGCAGCTCATCGCCTGAAAAGACTGCTCGTACACATCACATCTGTTTCGCGGAAGGCGCGCCGACGTGTGTGGAAGAAAACGACATCAGCGACCTGGATGTATTAAAAAGAAAAGGCGGAAAAAGAGGCCACAGCGTCTCGTTACATCTACATGTGAGAGATGAGAGCGCAGCCCACTGCCCAAAGATGATTCTCGGTCACGTCACATCCGTTTCGCGGAAAAGCCCGGAAGTATATCACGTTGTGTAGGAAGGAGCGACATCAGCAACCCGGACGTATCAAAGAATACAGACGGAAAAAAAAGGATAGCTCGCGTTGCCCCTCCATGCGAGAGATGAGAGCGCAGCTCACCGCCCAAAGATGCTTCTCGTTCCGGTCACTTCCTTTTTGCGGAATGCGCGGACACGTATCGTGGTGTGGAGACGAAACACATCAGCAACATGAACGTACGAAAAAGCGAAAAACGCGACCATGTACCAGGCACTGGGGGACGAAAGTGTGAATTCATCCCAGGTGGACTTGACCATTGTATGGCCGCGCTTTTCAATCGCATAAGAAGCGGATGTTTTCCCGAAGTTTAACGGAGACGCACAATGCGCCCGGATAATGCGCGCACGATCAAAAAGGAACAGTCCAATAGGATTAAACCCCGGTTTTCTTTGCGCCGATGGGATTTGGGTTTCAGAGGTAAAGGAGGTACGCTACCGATTTGATCAGTCACAGATGGATCCAAAACGTCTGTTACCGCCCTTCTCAACTCGTACTACGTTGTTGCCACTTTCCTGCTGGCGCGTCTACTTTGCCGCACCAGTTTTTGTATCTCGACGTGCTGTGGACAGCTGTGGACAACCATGTGGATTGCGCCGGAAACGGTTCCGGTTTCCGGGCCTGTGGCCCTCCGGTTCATTGTGACCCCCGACATCTCTTTTTTTTTGGTTTTTCTTTAGGCATTGTGCCGACCGTGAGCGCGATGGGTCAAAAAAGGGATAGCCATTTTTCCCGTTCATTTATATGCGATCGAACGCGGCCTACCGCACCAGTACCTTTTCCATCTGCGCCGACCTTTGTCAGTTGACCGAACCACCCTACGCAACCCTACATTACCCTGGTGTGCCCAAAGAGTGGAACCCACCTCCAGTGCCCTCCTCTGGCCGTAGAGAAGATGAGGAAAAAAATATAAACATCTCGAAAACATGTATCAGGGGAAGGAAAGGCTGAACTTCGTTGACCAAGCCGGACCAAGCAATCCCACATTACCCTATCATGTCTGGCGGGTACAAAGAGTGGAACTCACCGCGGTGCCCTCCCCTGGGCGTAGAGAAGATGAGGAAAAAACTATACACAGCAAAACAGGTATTGGGGGAACGAAAGGGTGAATTTCGTTGACCGAACTAGCCCATTACCCTATCATGCGTGGTGTGCAACAAGAGCGGACACCCATCGCGGTGCCCTCCTCTGGGCCGTAAAAAAACTAATGAAGATCATGCCGGAGAAGTGGGGGAATGAAAGGGTGAACTTCCAACTGCGGTGGCATCGAGTTGAGTTGACAGCCGTGACCTTTCAATCATCGGAAGGGCGCCCCATTTTGCGCAGTTCAAACGGAAACAAGAAACCACAAAAAAAAAAAAGCAACCCTTCGGGAACATAGTCAATATTAAACCCCGGTTTTCTTTTGACGACGGGGTTTGAGGATTAAGACGTACTGTAAGAAGGTAGCGAATATATGTCAGTGGCAAGACGTGTGGAGTCATTGTTCGCTGCCAGCGCGAAAAAAGCGTAAGATGCTCAAATACGAGTACACAGATTGAAAACCCGCACGCTCTCTCGCCACTTCGTAACGGTCATGACAAGCAAACGTCTACGTGCAGGATTGTAACGTGTATGTGTATGTATATTTTCGCGAACGCCAGAAAACAGAAGAACAACGACGAACGAAGGGAGAAACCAGAAATAGATAAACGAAAGGGTGCGTAAACAAGCCCACGCAAAAAAGCAAACCAAAACAACTCTTTCCTCCCGCAGCAGAAGCAGCAGCAATGCACACCAAAAAAGCATCAGACGCATTCTCACCCACCCACGCAGACGCATTCTCACCCACGCACGCACACGCACAAAGGAGCGCGGCGCGCGCGGGTGCGTTCACTCCAACCAAATCTCATCCACAAACACCTCCTCCACGCCATTCCCACCCTCTCGACCCACGTCTTCATCCTCCTCCTCATAATAATAATCGTCATCATCATCATCATCATCATACCCATATGCTCCCCTCCCGCTCCTCGCATAATAATACCTCATCCCCCTACTCCTCCGTCGCTGAGGGCCCACAAGGACCTCCTCATTCCACACGAACCCACCGCGTTCGCCAATGTGGCGGAGGTACTGCGGGGATGAGGTGATGTTGAGGTATGTTACCTGCGTCGGGTGGGAGGAGGAGGAGGTGTGGGGTTGCGG
>JADGKA010000046.1:0-51108 GCA_027604605.1 Borealophlyctis nickersoniae | reverse complement strand
GGAGCGGGCGGGGGGATTCACGGGTTAGACGGGTGGGCTCAAGGGCCTGGTACACTTCAACAAATACCTCAGCAGTGTGCGGGGTATTGGCATGGACCATCATTGGTGTTGGACGCTGTGCGGTCGAGTGGGTTGATTGGGTGGGTCGCTGACTATTGTAGGCCGGAGCCGACACGGCGTGCAGAATAACAGAGCTGTAATGCTAAATTGTACTTTGGAAATGTGCGCCTCCGAGTTTGTGTTGCGGGCATTGTGTTGCCCCATACCCTATTGAGAAATTGCAGAGGAGTCAAAATTGCATTGGCGAGCTTGGTTGGTCCACTGTTTATCTGGGAGCGCCAACCGAGTGTGAGCGACGCCTAGTCGGCGTAGTTGTTGGGCCATGTCGCCGATTGCGGGCTCGGAACGATTGTTCTCACATCACCCCTCCAGCCGTACTTGGGTGGAGGAACAAAGAGCGTCCAATTTTGTTGTTGGATTTGGGGCTGGATTTTGGGCCGTCATGTGTGGTTTTGTTTACGATCACTACAGGAACATTAACAATGGGAGGAATATTGAGTATTGTCGACAATGCAACGCAAATTGAGAGTGGCCGAATGTTGCCAGTTGCATTTTTGAGTGACATCCTGAGTGTATGTCCTCCTTTCCTTGTTATCGTTCTTGACTCCACATTTTGAACCACAAAAACCCACAACTCACCACCAACAACCAACGACCCACAACCAACAAAAAATCGAAATGATCACAAAGGTCTATGTTGCCCCCGTAAGTTTTGAGAGAGGATTTATTAATATGGGACTATCTCGGTCGAAAGGTGTCTGAAAAATGAGGAATGTTGGATACCCATTGGATACCCCGGCCTGGAGGGATACGCGGTTTCGCTAACGGCTCCGCTCTCCGGCCCACTATAGGCCCAATGGAAGCCGGCTGGAGCGAATCAGGAGGAGGAGAGCAAGGAGGAGGGGAGGAAGGAGGAGGGGAGGAAGGAGGAGGGGAGGAAGGAGATGGTAAGTGTCTCTGGCGGATTTTTGTTTTTGAAAGTAGCGGGGCGGCGGATCTCTAGATAGTAAGAACGGTTAATATGTTGAAACCTATCATCCCATCCCACGTCTTCCTTGCTAGAATCACCAAGAAACCGTTGAGGATATCGCGGCTGCGGCTGAGGGGGATCGCGGGGAGGTGGAGATGACGGTAGGAACTGGACCGGTTTCTGACGAGAGCGTTCGACAGTTCGACCAAACCGCCGACTTCGTTTCTTCAGGTTGACGGATGGGAGGACTGGGGAAGATGTCCGGAGGTTCGTAACATTAGAAGTTGCCGTGCGCTCGCGCGCGGACGTCATCTAATGCTTGATCCTTTAACAATGCAGAAACTTCTCCGGTTCGCGCCGGGCGTGAAAACCTGGGATGGGCACTGGGTAGGCCGAGCGTGTGCTGGCTGGGTTTCCATTTGGCTCGCTTGTGCCGTGGCCTAATGCAGGTATTATCTCAGCACGATGCGGCCAGGCTCGCCGGGCGGGACCTTGCGTCCGTTTGGGTAAGTTGCGGTCTCCCGGCCGTCTCGCTTTCCTACTGCCGACGGGCGAGCATCTCATCGTCATCTACTCTTCAGGAGGAGGAGCGGCGGAAGGAAAAGCTGGAGCGAATGGAGCGAGTTCCGTTCATGCGGACAACATAATTATCCGTCCAGGCGAGAATGAAGAATTGTGTGCCGACAATGGGGTTTACATTCACATTGTTGGTAATGTCAAAAACGGACAAACCCGCAGGGAGAGGAGATTCTGCGGCAGCGGCGTTGACGACGTATAATCGAGCAATGGCAGGCCCAGCACGCTCGATACGCAGGTCAAAACCGCCTGGCAAATCGGTGGAACGGAGATTGTCGTTTCTGAACGAGAAAGAGCCTTTGACCGAGTTCATGGTTACTATGAGAAGTAAAGAGAAAGATGAGTAAACACGCAAACGTTGCGTTGTAGTTGTTGACCTTTCTTACCGTGATGAATGTGATTTCCCATTAACCTGGACGTGGCTTGGAACCGGAGTCAGCAGGTCTGGCTGAGTCACCATGGCAACCACCCACCCCGGTCTCCATCCATCGAGGCCTGAGCGTACCGTTCCAACTCATCTCGACCGTTTGCCCATCCCCAATTTCAGCATGGATGATCGACGACGTCCCCTCTCGCCTTACAACAGCAGTAACTATCGCGGGTCGAATGACCGACGGCGACTTACCATTCGTGGACCGGAAAAATCGTATTCGTATCGCAACAAGGAGTCCAACGCGAACTGTACACGACTAGAGGGACGAGAAAGGCGATGGCAGGAAGGCAAGCACTATGGAAACCTTTATTATCCACGGAATGGGAATGGGGGCGGTTTGAATGATGGGCGGGGACGAACCCGTTTGGATTCGGTTCAAAATCCCTCATCATCTATCAGAGGAAGGTCTTCTTCTCGTCATGAACAACCATCTTGTTCGCCACCGCCACGTTCTCGTCAGGAACAACCTTCACGTTCGCCACCGCCACGTTATGGTCACGAACAACCATCTCGTAACGAGAGAGTCCCCGCTAGGATATCCCCAGCAAATGCGCGAAACCGGTCTGATTCTGGCAGTCCACTTCCTTCGCCTTTGACCAAACGCTCGCGTCGGAACAGTCTACTTCCTTCGCCTTATATCAAACGTTCGCGTCGGAACAGTCCACTTCCTTCGCCGTCGTCGCCTGAGCTGCCGTCGGGTCAACAATTTCAACCAAAGTTAGTTTTGAGATTATTCGACAGTGTGTAAAATAAAACATGATGATCATTAACAATCGGTCCAACAGGGATGCTAGCGCGGATCAGGTCGGCGTAACAAAAACTCCATATGAGGGGATCTTGTACGAGAAGGATCGTCCATGGACATATCATGAAAACCAAACGTGGTAAGTCTTTAGGTCCTTCGGGACACTGGAGTGAACCGGATACAGTCGACGACTCCTTAGGGAGGCTCCTTAGGGAGATGCGAACGGACTCCTTAGGGAGATGCGAACGGACTCCTTAGGGAGGGTCTCCTTAGGGAGATGCGAACGGACTCCTTAGGGAGGGTCTCCTTAGGGAGATGCGAACGGACTCCTTAGGGAGGGGCTCCTTAGGGAGATGCCAACGGACTCCTTAGGGAGGGGCTCCTTAGGGAGATGCGAACGGACTCCTTAGGGAGGGGCTCCTTAGGGAGATGCGAACGGACTCCTTAGGGAGGGGCTCCTTAGGGAGATGCGAACGGACTCCTTACGGAGGGACTCCTTACCGAGAATAAACGGACTCCTTAGGGAGACACTCCTTAGGGAGATGCGAAATCGGACTTCTTAGGGAGATGCGAAATCGGACTCCTTAGGGAGATGCTGAATACGGTCGGACTTCTCACCCTATCTTTATTCGTCTTCTCCAGCCCAGGGAGTCATATGCAACTCAGAGTGTCTTGGACAGCGATGCCGGAGATGTTTCTACCAGAAATTGCACGCTTTGTTCATGCTGAACTCGACTTCCTTGTTGCGAAGTGTACAAAGTGCGCAGCGAAAACTGTGCTTCGGCAAATGGAATTTTGCTTGCCTTCATCTCTGTGGACTGCCGAATTTCACGAAAGTTGTAAGAACATGACGACACTTCAGTTCCCGAGGAGGTAAATTGATTTTATTTGGTAGTCAGCTGGTTGATCGCGTGTAGTTATTAAATTCTGTCATTTCAGCGGTTATGCTAAGGCAAAATTAACCCTGCGTTGGCCACCCTTCACCAACAGAGGAGAGTCCCCTCCTCGTACGAACGTCAGCTCAAATGCAGCAGTTTCCACTCCTTTGCGTTCCACTTTCGCAACTTCGTCAACGTTAGTTACACCGTACAAACCAGTAGGAATTGGAGCTCGTTATGTGGACATGGACACAAGTTTCTGTACGCAAAACTGGACCAGCGCCATGCACAAGCTACTCAACAAAGCTGCGGACGTAAGCTCGAAAAGATTAGAAAGAAGCATTAGTGGAAAAGTATTAAAAGAAGTTCTTTTCCAGGTGCAGAATAGTGGCAATGACGACGTATTTCCACCCTTAGCACTAATGGTGTCCAAAGTCATTTTGGAGGTGACGTCAGAGAAGGATTTTCCCAATGACCGGACACACGCTGCGTTTGTAGAGTATTGTTTAGAGTTTTTCGTCCACTTGTAAGACCACTGTTGATTTCATTACATCCAATGTGGACGGACACTAAAATAGGAAATACAACAGCTCGAATCTAACCACTCGGGGAACGGTGGAACCCCAAGCCAGCGAGAGGAAATATATCATCGAGAATTTGTCGTTTATCTTTTTTGCATTAGAAAGGATCTTTGGTGTCGCCCGCATACAATGGTAAGCGCTTCTAGAATATATATTGTTAGAGGTAAAATATGAAACATGGAATCTTTCCCTTTAGGATAGAAAGAGTGTCTACCACTGCCATGGACTGGACTTTTCGAGGAGTAACCCTTGACACTGGCAAAGGGAAGATCGTACGTGCCACGGAATCAGAGGGTGTGCCTCCCGGGCGCAATTTCGACTTGGTAGGCGTGAGTTCCCATTGTCAAGGAGACTTCCTCCTGGTGGACATTTCGGGTCCGCCCACAGCGAATCAGCATACGAAACATCCGCAGGAAGATGCAATCAAGTTGGAAGAAGAAGCCAAGAAGCTGCTGTGCGGACGTTTGATGAATAAGTTTGCCCGTTATGCCGGTGAAATGGCACGTCATCTCGAAATATTGTCACTTCAAGGAATTGGTCAGCGACTGACCTTGATCAGTTGGACGTTAGAAAGTAAGGAATAGCATTTCCTTCTTTATATTTCTATTTACTAATATTGACTTGCATTGTTTTGCACTTCTAGAGAAGAAATGCATTCAAGCGCGAGAACTCTTCGCTATTCCCGTCCCATTTTCCCGGATGCAAAAAAAAGAAACGAAAGAACTTTTCATTTTAGGTGTCGTCATTAAGGTGATTGAGACTTCTTCGGTGACGGTTGGTTTTCTTGCATTTCTTCGTCCTTTCTTTAACACTTTTCGTCTTGTATCTCGCAGGAAAGATTTGAAAGACTTCAAGCTAACGAACAGAAGGTTATGTCATCACCTTTAGGTCAGGAGGGGGAGACCATTCGAGATTGGCTGCCCGAGCGGGTGTAATATCAAGTGCTTACAAATTGTAATACTATTTATTGGTATTCAGCGCTCTCTTGCCCCCACCTCTGTGGAATGCATAAATGTCAGTCTATCCCGTTCCGTCTTATCTGACGCGTTTCGAGACCGCTCAATGAGTTCCCCATTGGTCGCCGCCAGAGTGTCGAATCGTCCAATGATATCCTTCACTTCGCCAAATTCTTCCACCGTTTCGAGGACAGATTCCATGTACCTCTGATAACTCAGATCTGCGAGTCGTCGAAATTCCGAAGCATTTCAGTACGACAAGCTCGCTTTTCATCCAGAATGTAACTCAATCCCGTGTGCGGATATCTTACTTGTTTCGACGGACTTGGATTGTCGGTCCTTTTTGCCTGACAGGCTGGTGAGGTTTTCCCGCAACCCGCTGATTTCACCTTCCTTTTGCTCGCGCGTTTTACGCTCGTCTAGGGACTTTCGTAGTGCTCGTGTTCGTTTCGCATCATTTTCCTATATCATGCATTTCAAAATGTGAATTATGGTTTGCGACATATGCAAATTTGGGTATTGGATATCCAAAAATGTGTCTGGGCACGTCCTCAAATCCCGCCCAGGCACAAGCACCAAAGAAAGAGAACACACCTTCAAAAACTTATCAAACTTCATCAAAGACTCCTGCAACTGCCCTTCCTTTCTCGCCAACTCCTCCCTCCTCTGCGCGAGCGACTCCATTTTCATTGCAAACTCTTCCTTTTGTTGGTTCAGCCCGTTCTCGACTTCGAGCATTTCACGGCGCTTTTCCAGAAGGCGCGTTGCTGGTGTGAGATCATGGTCTTCTTGTTCAGGGACTTTACTGGGGTGTGAGGAAGAACGTGTGGAAGGAGTCAGACGTCGGCGATAGAAGCGGTAGGGTATTGGAAAGAGGATGATTTTGGTAATTTACATGAACATTTTCTTTTCCACATTGACGCGGAAGTACTCTTCCATATTTGACATTCCAAGAGCCATGGTTGGTGGGGTTGACTGTATACGATGTGGAAGGGAAAGAGTCCAAGAATGCGACTTGGATTATTCTGGAATCGCGTGAATGGAGCGAGCTTGTGGCGGGGGTGTGGCTTGAACTCTCTGCTGCGCCATCCTCACAGACATCCGATGACAGAGGAACGAGACGCGTCTTTTGGAACCAAAAACTCACAAAATGTAATTTATTCTAGCGAAACAAGTTAAAATCTATACTTTGACTATCTACAAGGTGGTGCGGCGCTCATTCAATGCCAGGTTATGCATCATGCGTATGAGGGGGGGTGCGAGCGATCATATCCGAGATCCCATCAACCCAACGTCTTGCTTCTCCTCGTACGTCCTAGTCAAGTTAGAAAACATGTCAGTGTTCATCCACAAGTACAGAAAAGGAAAACGGTGTCGCCAATACTACCTCCAAATACCACGTCCGTTTGGGTGTATGAATGAAAAAATGTTTTCTCCCTTTCAATTCCACTTTGATTTTATCCGACCAGGGGATCTCGCTTTTGAATATTTGGTTCGTTTGGTCAAAGAATGCCAAGCGTGGAAGATCCGTCAAAAGCAGCCCGCGCTTTTTGGCAAACAGACCTTTCCGCTGTAGGTGACCACTCAACGTTATCAAAGAGTTCATCAGGAAAAAGCAAAACGGAAAGAGCAAGTAAACACACCTTGAATACCAATCCTTCCATGATGACCAATTCGTTAGGTAACAAGAATGTTGCCATCCACGACCTTGACTGCCGCTCCAACTGCTTTAGCCGCCCTGGATCCACATCCACCGATGTGACTTCCTCCGCCGCCTTTTCCGCTACCTCCTGATCCTCAAATGGATCCCGCATTGCCGAATCAGTGTCTCCTGAAAACTGACCGCTTGAACCTGTCACAGCCAACCCCTCAATCTCACTAGTCAAATCTTCAATGTTGTGATCGGATGTGGCCGGCAGGAATGGACGGAGGTTGGGAGGGGAGCGAGAGTGGAGATCTGACCAGTCAAAGCCTTCAAAGAAGGCGTGGTTTTTGATCTCGGAAATGGAAGGACGCTGGGCAGGGTCGAGTACTAAGATCCGCCGAATCAGATCTGCCGCAAGGTCATTGAACCCGTCGGGAATTATGTATTCGAGTTTTGCAATCTTTTGGAAAGTTTGGTACTCGTTACTCCCGCGAAATGGAGGTTTGCCCGCAAGTAGTTGATAAAGGATGCAGCCCAAGGCCCAGATGTCCGATGACTCAGAGGCAGCGCGGTCGTTGAGGAGTTCGGGAGAACAGTACTCTGCGGTGCCAACAAAGGAGTTTCTTTGTGACGCCGAATCCCCTGACTGGCCACCATTTGGAGCGGCTTCATTTTTCAGTATCTTGGCCGAGCCAAAGTCTGCAATCTAGCGAACCATCAGAAACTCAACCGTTTTCCGGCAAAAGACGGGGTCGTATGTCAATACCTTCACATGCATGTGATCATCGAGGAGGATATTCTAAGGAAATCGGTGCGCCCACATCAAGGGTCAGAAATGGCATTTGCAAGGCTCAGGGAGGCAAACCTCACCTCGGGCTTCAAATCACGATGAATAACTCCTTGCGAATGCAAATATTCGACAGCTTCAATCATCTCAGCGGCATACCACCGCGCGCCTTCAACCTCAAAACACCCCAGTTTCCGAATATATCCCAACAAATCCCCGTTCTTCGCCAACTCCAGTACAAAATACAGAGAATGGTGGTCCTGGAACGTGTAAAATAGTTTGACAATTCCAGGGTGGGAAATCGAGTTCAACACGTCCTTCTCTATGGCGACGTATTTGACTTTCTTCTCTTTGATAATATGCTTTTTGTCAAGCATTTTGACGGCATATTCAACGTTTTTCTGGTTATCAATCGCGTGAAGGACGGTTGAGTAGGAACCTTCTCCGAGGATGCGTCCAAAAGTGAAGTCTTCTGGAGCGCGTTTTCGAGAGGAGTCCGGCGATGCTGGCGTTCTTTGTTGTCGGGAGGTATCTAGGGGTTCAGCATCTGCCATTGTTTCAATCTGGAGGATGCACGATGAGTTGAAAGCAAACAGTCGCCGGATTTTAGCCATGTACTTATGTTGGGGAAAGTTGACGGTCCGAAAATTCGGGTTGCGGAATCGACGCCACTCCAGTCGCCGAAAGTCGCCGAAAGTCGCCGAAAGTGGCGCAGGTTCCGCAGCCCGACTTTTCGGTTCGGGGTCTTGACGCGTTCAAAAGACGCTCATCCAGCGGCCTTGCAGAACCATCTACTCGTTCATTTCTATGTATTGAAACGGTGCACCGTTTCGGTGCGTGCATCGTTTGCGGACACACCCATCACTTCTACTCGAAATTGCCTGGAAATCCATCTATTTCTCAGGTCGATTCCTTGGGCCTAACCTAATGCTCTAAATTTTGCTCCAAGAATGGACATTACTTCCGCGTTTTTCAATCCAGGATTTCCCTTTTGCACGCTTTTATAGTTTTCCTGCATGTCCGGGAAAGAAACATTAAAAAGATTGAATCAAGATTCGTCCCTGTTCACGACAACGATTCGACTCACCTTGATAAATGCAACATATCGATTTTCCTTGTACGGTGTTCCGTCTTTCCGCACCCTTTCCGGCTCGAGCAATTTCAGTTTGCTGCGGCAAATCCCACAGCCACTTTCGTCCGTATTGATAGATTTGCTATGGCGCCCGTACCTGTGTTCCAAGGGCGCCATCAATGACCAAATGATGCAATTCATTGCAGGCAAACCTGCAGTTCTCTTACCTTTCGCCACAGAGGTCATTCGTGCAGACGTACGTGAATTTGTAGTTTATCTCATAGGAGTGACAGGTCGTCACCTCAATGTCCCAAAATGACTGTGTGGCTCGATGACCCCAATACTTGAACGCATCGCCGTGTGGCGGCTTATTGACTTTGTTTATGAGCCAGGCGGCTGCATGACACATTTCATGGATAAGTGTATTTCGCAACTTGTCTGCGCCGGAAAAAGTTTCAAATAAGTCTGAGCTCATGAAAACAACACATGATGTCTCACCTTCATTGTCCACCACTTTTGTAGACAGCTCAATTCTTGCCGAGTAACTCCATTCCCCGTCAATGATTTGCCTGTGCACGACACTGATAGTTAGGCGACATGCATATTGACAGAAGACATCCCCGGACTTCCGCACCTTGAGGTGTATGTCCTCCCGGCAGTTTTGTTAAGTTTAACAGACCTGCGAGGTCATCGATCGCTGCTCAGTGGCCGGAGCTTTCGATGCAGGGACCAATCTGACATACCAAGAGATCTCCATGTCCTCAGGCAATCTGGAGTCGAATACCTTTCTATTGAACTCTTTGAAGAGCGAGGCTGTCTGCGCTTTCTTTTGCCGCTTGAAAGCCGTTTGACCCGGAGTACGCGTGGGCGTGGCAATAAACGTCCTCCCTACATCCACATTGTTACCTAGTGGCTTACCAGAGCAAGAATCACAACTCATATCGGAAATTCACCTCGCCTCAATGGAGTCGCCATTAAAGGTGCACCAAAAGCGCTTTCATCTGGGGACCAAATGGTTCTGGGTGTCGAGGTGTTAGGGGTCTGCAACGGCCGACCGCTGCGCAAAACCGTATGTCAGTAGATTTTCACCCGAAGACGACAGCAGACATGTCACTTACAATCTTCTGGGGGTCTTTGGTTCCGCATCGGACCCGACAGTGTTTTGAATTGTGCGCTGCATCGCTACGCAACGTGGTCCACCGTTAGCCACAGCCAGATACGACGCCTACCCACGAGTGCTTCTTACGATTTTCGTTCTCCGTTGTATCCGTTTTGGCGCTCACACCTTTCTCCTTTTTTGGCAGTGGCGTGGAGTTTTCATCATCCGTCAGCAATGAAATCACCAGGCCACTTGCGACAGCCGAAGTTGCTTGAATGCGCGTGGGTGTAGTCTCTTCTGGCGCTCGAAGATCATCATCGTAATTACTTATCAGGACAGTATTGGGCCCAAAGGGCTTCCTGTTTCCAATAACAGTGACGGTGCTAGACGAAGCAACTTCTTCTTGGTCCGATTCAGAGTCAAGAACCACATTCCTCCTGCGGTTGGTTCGATAAAGGGGTTTTATGCGAACCGGTTCAGCATCGTCTTCATCCGAGTCCCTTTCAGCGGTTACTGTGGAAGGATTGGGTAAATGTTCCGAGAAGCCATTTTCTGATGTCGTCTGTGGACTTCCGTGGCGGAGATTCGGAGACGACTTGTGAAGGCGGTATTCGCTCCCGCTGTCGTCCTCGTCGGAGGACGTATCACTTCCAAGCACACTGACGGGCCGTCCATGAGAGGCCATGCTCATTCGCCGAAACATTTTGATGACAGATTTCGAGAACGGGCTCCCATCCTCCTCCATGCCCTCCTCAAGGCGCCCGAGAGTTGACTGACGATGTTCCTTCCGAGATTCTGTTTCCGATAACCACTCGAGCCCTGATTCTTTTTTCTCATCGCTATCACTTTGAGAATCAAGCATTTCTCCACTTCGCTCATTCGATCCTTCCGTCTCACTACTGTCGTAAGTTTCTTCAGCTTCCGACGCTTCAGCAGAAGTCGATGCCAGGTCGCCCACGCTTTCACCAGGCACATTCCTCTTGGCCGATACTTGTACGAGCCCCTGATTTTCTTCATCATCGTCATCATCCGAAATGACGATCATCCTTCTGCGGGGCCTTGGGGTTACGGGCCAGATGTCTTCATCGGAATCTTCCCGGCCATCATCGTCAGCGACTCTGTGGGAGCTCAACCGTTGTGTTGATTGTAGATGCCATTCGTCCTGCTTCGCGTGTCCGATTCTGGCGCTCCGTTGTTGTGCCGCGATTGTCGCTTCCGTCTCTTTGCTGTCCTGTTTACCGGCCCAACGCACAGGCTTTCTGCCATCCGTATCCCCCAATTCATCACCGGAAGAATCACCCTTCTCCGAAGCGCCTTCTGGATCTCTCTCACCCGCTGCTGACATCGCTTCTTCTGACCCTGACAAATCTTCTTCCGACTCTGCGAGCTCTCCTTCTGACCCTGATTCCGACAGCTCTTCCTCGGAGTCACTTTGCTCGGAATCACTTTCCTCGGAATCACTTTCCTCGTTTTTCGCACCGTCTTCATCCGTCGCAATCCGCTTCGGTGTGAACAGACCGCGCAAATATGCTGCAAACTTCCCCGGTCTCACTGGAGTCGTGGTCAATTTGCGGTTACCGGATTTCTCTTCCCGATCAAAAAGGTCTCGATCAGAAGAGACACTGACCGATGCGGTGGCAGACGTTTGTTTGACTGGACACGGAGAACTTGCACTGTGTGCGTCGATTTCATCGTAAACAGCCGCCATTGTGACCGTTGGAAGGCTTCCACAAGCATTGGCATCAGAGTGCGTTTGCCCATGTGGCATTGCAACCTCCGTTGTCAGAGGTGTCGTGATTTTGTGTGAGGTCATGAAATCATCCTGGCTATTCAACGGACTCAAAGCACCGCTCTTGGCGGTTGTGGATTCTAAATTTCAGTTTCATTTAGAGGAAGTAGTTTGTAAATCAATGGAAAGGAACTTGTCACCTTTCGATGAAAGTTGCAAGGGACGACCAGAGGATGACCTTGTGGGCATGACTGTCTGGAACTCCCAGTCATCTCCACCAGCGGGCTCGGGACAGTGGGTTGAAGGCACCGTAGTTTCCGGGATACCGCAAAGCGTCATGGTTTTCGCGATCCCAGTCCCACTCACCGAACCTGACGGATCCTTCGTCCCATAAGAAGGTTCCTGGGGTGAGAAAGACATGCTCATCATGTCGCCCTGTCGGGTCCAAGGCAGGCAACTTCGGGCATATTCTCCCTCTCTCTTCTCAGTGCCGCCAATCCCTGACTGAAGCTTCATGGCCTTCAAACTCTGCATCAGGTTTTCGACAGTGGTTGACCTCACTTCGTTCCCGACGGGCGAGTAGTGCTCGGTCACTTCCCATTTAGAATCGGATCTTGCTGCGAACTTAGTCACCGACGAAGATCGTTCCGGGCTACCATTTTCCGGGCTATCCGAGTTGCATGACTGGTAGTCAGATGCACTGGATTCTTCACTTGGATTTTCGTTCTCTAGAGGACGGACGAAACATTCGGATAAGAGTTCATCTGGACACGAATTGACTGCTACAATGCCTACCATCAACTTCCGCTCGCCAGCGATGCTTAAATACATCTCCCGGTCGATCCCAGCTCCGACTCTTTGTAAACACGTGTCTCTCCTCATTGCTGTTGGTACTATCCAGGGTTGTTTCCGATATCTCAATGCGGGCTGGTACAATGGTACTGACATTGGTATGGGGGTCATGGTTTTCGAGCCCGGGGTCACTATACAAGAGTTCATCTTCCTTTTTGATGTCGGGAGGCATCAGCTTTCTAACGTCGCCAGCGTGCCAGGGTGCCCTTTGAGGACTCCTGGAGCCCGTCGGATCCAAACTGTCTAATTCTTGAGCAGGAACTCGTGCAGCAATTGAGGGAGGCTCTGAGGCGGAGGACTTCGATCCATCTGCGTGCTCTGACTCTCTGATGGCACTAACAGTGACCGATAATCTGCGTTGACCCTCATCTTTCCCCAACGGATCCTCTTCTGCGATGATGGAACTGCCGGCAACTGATGATCTACGTTGGCTTTCGTCCTTCCCTAGCGCATCCTCTTCGTTCTCAGCGGAGGAGTCAGATTCGTCGGAGGCAAGAGCCCAGTATCCTTTGGGTTGTGGTTGGAACAAGCGATGAAAGAAGAAACAAATCATATCAGCAAACTGACCAGGGGTAAGCCAGCTGTAAGGGTCTTCAAAGCTGTGGACACTGTCATCACGAGCTACAATTTCTTTCTCGAGCTGCAGAAAACTGGTGAACAGACGGCCCCACACGGTGGTTTCAGTTGTAAGGAGACTTTACCTGCCGCAACAGTGACTTCAGTTTGGTATGACGGTATCGAGCGTTCCTGAAGGCGGTGTATTTCCTTTTGTACTTCCCAGCAGAATCAATATTGTCGCCCGCACGCTGGCCGGGACGCGAAGTGTTGTGGGTGAAGGTGAGTTCCATCGGGATGCAATGAGTCTGCAAACTAGGAAGTCGAGGACACCCACCGTGAAGTCCGAAAGAGCGGACACTGGCAGCTTGTGTGTGACTGGAGCCACCGATGATCCGATTGGATTGCGGCTGGAACCTTGTCAAATCCAACGAAGCCCAGTGAAGAACTGTCTTTCAGGTCTTCCATCTGCACTTCTTCCAAACGCCATCATGGGAGTCTTGCCCCCTTCGCCAGCAACATACGACTACGACTATCCACTGGCGTACAGGCTCGTAAAATGGGGCGCCTTCGGTTTTGCCTGGCGAACATTCTCTCTGGCCATACAACGCCGACCGTACTTGGACCGTGAGTTCTGCGAAGCCCGAACAAGGACGTTTCCCCGAAAATAATCTTAGCCCACTCCTTTCTCAGGTTTCCATTGGCACGTGGCTGCAACGGCTGTCTTTGCGGGAGCTGGGTACTTTTACCACCAGTGGGACCTACAGTACCTGGCACAACTGGAGCATGAGCGGGATAAGATCACCAAACGTCGAATGCTGCGTCTGAAGAAAGAACAAGAGGCTGCAGCGGCTGCTGAAGGTGCACTCGCCCATTAGCATTGGGAAGTCTGTGGAGTAGGGGCGGGAACAGGTAACATTACACCGGTCTATTTCAGCAAAAATATAATGCATTTTTTAACCCCCAAGTCGTCGTTTCTGGTAATTCAGGATTGCCATGGCTTGTAATGCAATCCACTAGGGTGTGATTCTTGAAACCATAAATAATATTCATATTCGACCAAAGCTCTGAGCGTTGAATTTGGATCGTTGTAAAATTGAGTAAAGGACATATGTACAATGGTTCCTCAAACTACCACCAGCTCCCCATCCTTGTTTTCAAAGTCTATCCTTCCCACATTAACATCCATTGCCTCTTTGTTCCGCTTTACGAATCCCAAAAAATGTCTAATTGTGATTTGTTCCATTTCATCGTCGCTTGATTCTGTATCGCTCTGAACGTAACGGGGGATCCGTCGCGGTCTAAGAAGTTCTCGGCTCAACCCGCACTTCGCAATTACTTTTCGGTACTTGCGGTCATGTTCTGCGTCTTTCTCCTTTGCACCTTCGAGCATATCTCGCAGGCGCTTACGACCCCGCTCCGATTCGCGGAGTCTCGAGCGAAGTTCTTGCACTTCACGATGAAGGTCCTGAATAGTTTCATCCGAACCGGATTCCTCCCCTCCCTCTCCCTCCACATCGACGTCATTGCTGGATGTAGTTGATGCGTCCGAATCGGATGATTCTTCGTCTGCCTCAGGTGAAGAAGAGGTGGTGTTTTTGGGGTGAAGGCGTCCGAAACTCCATTTGACACCGCATGCGTTGCAGAGCGTGCGCTTGCCTGACGGGCCGCGGCGCCACTGTGGGGTTTCTGTGATGCCACAGCTTTCACAGCGCTTTCCGGCATGAGGTGGAGTCTTGTCGCGTGATGGTGGAGCTGTAGCGTATGGGTTACGATCCCGGTCAGGAGAGAATGGTGTCGAACCCTTTGCCAGGTCCGGTGCGTTAACACTCCCGCTTCGGCTGGATGGCATGCTGGACGTCCGACGTCTTTGGCGTGGCTGATCGTCCTCGTCGTCATCACGGAAATACGCGGGCCTCTTACGGATACGAGTGCCTGGAGGTCGCAGCGCAACAGAGTTTTCGTTGCGGCTTTTGGATTCCTTTTCATCTGATGGGCGTGCTTTTAGTAGAGCTTTTCCAGTTGCGGCAGATCACCGCTGTTCTTACCTTCATCACCAGATGAAGCCGATCCGGAAGAAGAATTCAATTTGACCGGTGCCGCCCTCGCTTTAGCTGCCTTACTTCCCTTCTTAACAGGCTCTGGCTCCCCATCCCTCGACGGCTCGAAATCAAACAGCACCTGAAGCTCCGCGTCCAAACCATGAGCCCGGGCCAATTCCCTCGCACTAGATAACGGTATCCACGTCCCTTGGAATCCCGCAAACCCTCCCTGAATCTTCTCGTGAACCCCGCCTACTACATCCCGCTCCAGAATTTTCGTTCGCTGAGGTTTGGGCAACCCCGCCGCGCGCAGAATCTGCGTCGCGTTAATCCATGTATCTGCCTTTCGGCGCATCACCGGAACGCCGCGGCATTGGATCTCGTAAACGGGAACACCGCTGTACGCGGCTGCGCGGATGGCTGGCATAGGTTGGGAAATCGTGTTGGCAGGCTCGATGGTGAGTAGCAACTTTATGTGTCGTAGTCTTCAAAGTAGACGAATGTGCGCGAAAGGGGGGAATTTGAAACATTGACCGCCTTTTGTGAGGCAAAAGACACGCGTCGCGCGACGGGGGCGTCCAATCATTGTTTGTGGGGAAGCTATTTTTGGATCATTCGTCAAAATCGACTCAAAAAAAGAGGAAACTAGCCCAAACGAATGATAATGCATTTAATTATTTTTTGGGGTATTGCCCGCGCAGAGCAAACTTCCTATGCCGCAGCGCCCCAATATTCTGCACTTTGTTGAATTGATAGTCAAACACCGGCATCAGTGCCGATGGAGGGAAATCAAGCATGGAATCTTTCCATTGCGACATCCCCAACATCTCTCGGTCTGCTCCCTGGGAGGACCCATAATGCTCACCCGCCTCCCGATGACACACGCTCAATGACCGTTTCCCCTCAAAATTTGTGTATAAATTATAATAACCGTGCTCGGCGACAAAGCTGATGAAATCGAACGTCCAGGCCTTTTTCGGACTCCTCCTTCCAGCCATGTACCATCCGTTGCTCATCAGCGTAGAAAACAGGGGCGAGTAACCCTTTGGATCCTCAGTGAGAATGGCCCTCTTTTCGTCCATCCACCGCATGAATTGCACCCACTGATATGGGAACAATAACTGACCCCACGTCCCTACAAGCTGATATTTGAAAGGCTCGTTTCCATTCTTCACGGATACCCTACAATGCCCCAGACACGTCCCCTGATTTTGCAACGAAATCCCGTACATGTTTGGATCAAAATTGTCCGAATCTTCGTAATAATGCGATACAGCGGCGCGGAGCCAGCGGTACCATAACGGAGAAAGTTCGAGATCGTCTTCCAGAACAAACGCAACTTCGTCCCAACTCGCAGGATACCACAGTTCAAACCATTGCCCCGCAAGGCCTACATTGAAATTGCGTACGTGCACACGCTTTTCCCCTCGATTCCATTCCCACTGATCGACAATGTCGATGACTTTGGAGTGGGATTCTAATGCTCCCGGTACGGGTTTTTTGGGATGGTCGATGTAAATGTCGACATCAATTCTGTGATTTGCCGGGTATTCAGCGTTGGAGAGGGAATTCAAGAGTCGCGTGAGTGAATTTGGGCGGCCGTAAGTCAGAACTTTGATGAGAAATTTGACGGGTTTGCGCGTGACATTGAACTGCTGATGATCCTCTCCCTTCTTTGGGGGCCAAAGCGTTTCGAGGGTGGGTGCAGGGTTCCAGCACGTATCCCGTTCTTTGATCATCCAGAGTCCATATTTCTGTAATCTCTCCTCCTTCTCTGTCGAATTTGCTACATCATCGCTGGTGATGACCACTGGCCACGGGTGCCCGTGAATGTTGTGACGGTAACCATCCCCGAAAAATGTGGTCCCCCTGAGAAAAAGTTTGTGCGGCAAGAAAGAAAATCCATTTTCCATTCCGGATAGCACCATGTTGCTTATGCTAGTCTCCATTTCGACTGGGTTCTCAGTCGTGTACAATTCTTTTATAAGTCGCTTCAAGAAAGCGACTCCTCGCTCTGTGGAGGGTGACGTGTGAGTGATTGATATTGCTATGTAGACACGGAAAGAGAGGCGATCCTACCGTTTGCCTTCACAAACGTCAATCCTGTAGCATTTTCAACTGAAATCACATCATTGTCATCCATCAACTTCTCAATATGAGGCAGCGGGTTGTCCAGCCACGGCGCTTCCGGATCCGCCAACACAACAGAATACCCGCTCTCCAACACGCGGATAGTCATGTCATACCGCCCGAGAACAAACCCCTTCTCCTCCTTTGGCCCATAGTCCCCATTTTTATTCTCTTTGAGCAAAAGACTATCCATCCGGACTACCTGTTCCCCGGTCCGCCGCCCCAGTTCCTCGTGCGCCTTGTCATCCGCCGCCACCAGAATGTAGTTCTGGACACCTAAGTTGCGAGCATGGCAAACCCAGTTGACCGCCATTGATACTTTCGAGGAGGGAACGAATACGAGGGCTGCCACGGCGGTGAAGTTGCCGTGAAGCATGGACCGACGCGTGAGGAGGACGGGTAAAGTCGATTGGGTTGGGTCGACCGGTGCAGCATATATGCAGAGAATATACGAGAGTATGAAGAGGACAAACACGGGGGCAGGTTTGGAGACGCGCATGAGAGTTTAGCTTTGTGTTGACAGGTCGTTCGTTTCGGTGATCCTGGAGTGTGAGCATCCCCCTTTTCAGTTGTTCACTTCGGTGATGATGCGGTTGCGTAAGCAAGGACTTGGGTATCCAGATGAAGTCCTCGACTTCGGTTGTCCCAAATGCTTGCATCCTCACCGCCAATATGACTTCCGCTGCGTCTGCCACACCTTCTGTTGGCACACTTGCGGGCACCGAGCTTATCACGCCCAGAAAACTTGCGGTCCGCTATGATCAACCAATGCTGGTGCTCTACTACGTGGCCAAGGACAATGGTGAGTACGGAATCAGCAAGGCAGTTGCACCCATCGAGCAAAACGTCAACTCCAAATAACATAGGGAAAACGAGGCGGAGAAAAATGCCCATCCGCAACCTAAATTTGGGCGTGGAAGCTGTGGTTCGTGACCTTGTTCGGCGGCATGAAAAGTTCTTGAAATCTGTCAAATCTCGCCAGGTTAGCTTCTGCCGTTCGAGCAGTGATCATTCAAAATTTACGGGATGTGAATATCTCATATCTCCTTGGGACTTTTTCAATCTAGCTCGAGCACCTTGTCACCGAGATTTGCCACCATGCACGGCATGTAAATACTGGCATATCCCTCTCCCTCTCCTCTTCCCTGCCCCGATCCCGCACCCCACCACCCGCACCGACTCCTTTAACGACACCACCCGCGCCAGCTCCTTCACCGCCACCACCAATACCGCTTCCATCAACACCTGCCCAGCTATCGACCCTTCAACCTCCATCCAGCCTCTCGTCATTAGCAGGATTACCACCCCTGACAGCGCCAAAATCGCTTCCGCCGCTCTCTCCAATGGGACAATTGGCAGCCGCTGGTTCTCCGGCATCGTCTTCTGCAATCTCGCCTGTCGGTGATACGTCGGCTACTACTGCGCCCGTCTTTGCTCCATCACCTGACATTGCAAATGTTGCACGTGAAGAGAATAAGAATGCAAATGCGGAACTTGCAAACAAAATAATTGCTGTTGCAGAGCCAGAGCAAGTTGAGGATGACTATTCCGATGATTTTGGGGCTGGGGAGACGGATTCTGATGCTGAGATTGGCAATAACGATGATGGAGAGGGCGAGGATATTGTTTTCTCCGATGATGGACTATCATTTGACGAGCATTCCGATGTTGATGCTGGAGATGACGCATTCTGAAGGAGGGGTCCTCATGCATCATCAATATAGCACCAACTTTGCAAAGCATGAAAAATGATCAAGTCGCGTCCACCGCAGAAAATGCGCTTCCAGGAGTCTCTTATTAGTGTAATGAACATGAACTGATGAAACGACCACCAATCGCTGCTGAATACATGCGGGATCCAACTAGGGAACTGTGGTGCGACCCCCAACCGAAAGTTATCCAGATGCTCCTCGATCACATCCCTTATACTCCGCCGCAAAATCTCTCCACTGGAAGCTGTAAATTGGTCCAAGGTCTCCTACTCTCCGGTGATGCAGTCTCAAGTTATCCAAAGCGATCCTGCTTCCATTCCCATCCCATATCTTCACCCCTTTAGCGCTTAGAATATCGGAATCTGTTTGACCACGCAGGATCCACATGAGCTCCTCAAATACGATCAATAGAGGAATCGCTTAGTCGTCAAAAGCGGCACGACGTTGTCGCATTGATTTTTTGTGTGTGAGCCCAATCGGGGATCAAAAGGAGACCCAGGCAATCCAGAGCCAAATAATGAGGTAGTAAGATCTACCTCTTGAGGTGTAGCGGGTAAGGGAAATAGAAGTCGGCGCTTTTCGCTCAAAAAAAAAACATCTCAGAGCTCAATACAAGTGAATGCATCTCCGTTTTTGCATGAAGATGGAAGTTTGGATGTGGCGACGAAGTTGGCAAAGTTTGCGCAGTTCCGCGACCCGGCACTTCGGGTTAGCATAAGAGGGTATTTTTTCCCACGCCTCGCGGACAGGTTTATTAGTTTTCAAGGAAGGCCGGGATAATCGGTGAAAGTTGGGGATATATTTCTGGGGATTCCATTTCTGGATACCGAACTTTTGGGGACTTGCTTATAATTTTCCCGTCCAAATACCACTAATATGTCTGCTCAGTGCAACACTCTTTCTGTTTTCACTTTGGAATTTGATGATAGGTGATACATGATGCTAGCCTACTCTACAGAAAAGAACCAACCATGCCACTGCTCCACCTCACTAAGTTGCCCTTCTACAACTCGACATCATCCTTGAGCAGGTTGCCACCTAGCACCACCTTCTCTCCAGGTTTGAACGCGGGCATGCCCAAGTATGGGCAGCTACCGCAACGGAAGGCGTCACCCAGGTAACACTGATGGATGTTTGAAAGACGATACCATGTCAGCAAACTGGAGCAACTTTCAAAGAAGCAACAATACTTACGTTACCACACGACGACGCCGGTGCCGTCGCCTTCTTCTTTGGAGTGATCAACACAACGCCATCATCTAACTTCTTCTTTTGCCCATCACCAACCTCCGCCGCCGTCGTCGTCCCCAACCCACCACCATCCTCTTCCGTGTCCATCTCATCTGCAAGCCCGCAGGTGCAATTCTTACAGGCTTTCCGTTTGCCATTGACAGGTTCACAATCCGTGGGCCTGTTCTTCGCCACCGGAACCGCCAAGTCTTCGGCATCCAACAACATATCTTCATCCTCAAGCTCTTGATCTTCGTCGTCCTCGTCGTTGCCGGAGACGACCCAAACGCTTTGTTTGGATTTTGGTTGGGCTGCTGTTGAAGCAGCGGTAGGAGCTTGCTGTTTCTTTCTGGCAAAAGACAATGGCAACGCAGCTGCCGCGCCGACTTCGTATGCCGGCTTTTTCGCCACTACCGTCACAATCTCCACTTTCCCCTCTCTCAGAGCATCCATGACTTGCCCCTGTTCCTCTTGGGGCACGTTCCAGTATCGTTGAACGAGCTGAGCCAAAATACTATCGTCGACCGGTCCACCCCCATTAGACACAATGTTCACGTCAATGAACCCGTTGAGTTTGAGGGTTGAAGTGAGGGAGCGGGAAGTGCGGGTAGGGATGCGGGTAGCACCGAGGGAAGAAAATGATGATACTGTTGAAGATACTGCCGAGTCTACTAGGACGGGTTCGACAAGGTGAAGGACACCGTTCGGAGCGAGTGCCTTGAGAAACTTTGCAAGGACGGCGTCAGAGTGAGGGAATGCAGAGGGAGGAATATCTCCCGATACAACAGAATGGTAGGTTGATGTTGGGAGGTTGACTGAAGATATCACGGAGGGGGGCGAGTGAGTTCACTACCAGGGACAGGAACACGGTTACAAGTACGAGCGATAACTCACTGTGCGGAATGCGGTCCAGCTGTTCAAAAGAGACTGTTCCCGTTGAAGACACCAGCTGGGATAGGTCACTTTGCGCCTTTTGCAAGTCTGCAACTTGTGCGACGGGGTTTCCAACAAGAAGAACCTTTTGACCGGTTTGAGCCTTTGCGACGACCATTTCTTAAATGTTCCAGTTGAGTTTGTTGAAACGAAATGGGCCTTTTATCTGAAGTGGAGACTTGGAGGAGCGTTTGAAATCCGCTGATTACATAAGCCGGGTCCCATGGCGACCCCTAGCGACCCCCCACTCTGCAACATCAAACCCACCTTCATCTTGGCAAATGTCAGACCCAAAAGCTCACAACTCGTCGTACTACCCGCAAAAGACGGGCGGCGCTTCTGCCCCATCTGGTGGTAGTGCAGCTACTTCCACTTCCGAGTCAGGCGCTTCCGGGTCTGGAAATTATCAACACAGTGGATACGGCTACGATGGATATGGCGCTGGATCTTGTATGTGGAAATTGAGTGGTTGTGAAGTTGCTTGTGCGGTGTTTTGCTTTTCTTTGGGGTGTGTGGGTTGGACCTGCGGGGACCTTGTTTGGTCGTGCGTAATGACGGGGCAGTTGGGGTCCTGCGTTGTTATTATTTGGAGCCAAAAACCAATATTATCAAAGCACCTGTGGTGCTGGTTCAAAAAAGACACTATTGTGCGGTGTTGTTTCTCAAACAGTGGTTGCACTTTTTCTCCCCATTTTATGTTCGTCGCCGACTTCTCTCGCTCCAAACAATACACCCAAAGACGAGTCTTCGTATGGACAATACGCAGACTATCAAGGTTCAGCTGGCACCACCAGCGGCGGTGGTGCTTCAGCATACGGTGGTCAAAGCCAATCACAGTCTTCCAGCTCTGGCTCTTACGGCGGCGGGTATAGTGCGTCTTCCGGCGGTCATGGTGGCTCTTCCGGCGGTTATGGTGGCTCTTCCGGTGGATATGGTGGTTCTTCCGGCGGTTATGGTGGTTCAAGTTCTGACGCTGGAGGCTATGGCGGCGGTCGTGGACGAGGAGATGATAATTACGGACGTGGAGACAACGGTTACGGTCAAGGAAGTGGCGGTGGCTATGGCAGAGGTGCCGGTGGTGGCGGCCCTGCGTATGATGGTGGAGCGGGCGCAAGTACGTTTTTTTTTTGCAGAAGTACGTCGAAGGCGATCTTTCCCGGCAGAAGAATCTGACGTTACAGAATTTATCAATTTCAAATTTAAGGCGACAAGGTGCTCAGTCAGGACACAATCTACATCACGGGCTTACCTCCGACTGTCACTGAAGAGTCCCTTGCTACTCACTTCGGTAGCATTGGAGTTATCAAAGTACGAAGCCCACGTTTTGCTGACATTGGTTCTTGGACAAAAGTTTTGACACTCCACGTTGCATATTTCTCTAGACGGACAAGAAAACCATGAAGCCCAAAGTTTGGGTTTACAAAGACAAATCTACGGGCAGGCCCAAGGGCGATGCAACCGTTACTTATGAAGATCCTTACTCTTGCGATGGAGCAATCAACTGGTTCAATGGTGAGCAAGCCCTGGCCGCGACTGAGAATTGGTTCCACGCCACGGATGCTCATGAAAATATCCTGCTTTCCGGAACAGACAAAGACTTTGAAGGAAACGTCATCAAAGTCGAGAAGGCCGAAACCAAGGCGCCACCGCCTGGCGGTTGGGCAAAGGTGCGTTTCTGGTGAAGAAAGTTTCTTTTACCTCATAACATTTGTCGACAGTGAATCTCCCTCATGCATTTAGGGTGGCCGTGGTGGTGGCCGTGGTGGTGGTGGTGGTGGTCGCGGCGGCGGAGGTGCTGCCGGCGATTGGCCTTGCTCGTATGTATTTTTTCATCTTCCCATTGCAAAAAAGCAAGTGTTACGTCTTTATTAAACTCCTTTAATCCCCAGCTGCGGGAATGTGAACTTCGCCTGGCGCAATGCTTGCAACAAATGTCATGCACCGAAACCCGGCGGTGGTGATTCTGGCCCTGGCGGCGGTGGTGCCGGTGGTGGCGGTGGAGGTCGAGGCTACGGTGGCAATAGTGGCGGCGGCTATGGAGGGGGGAGCTACGGTGGTGGTGGAGGTGCTGGTGGGCCTCCAGGAGGTGGACGACCGGGAGACTGGGTGTGCAGGTATGATGTGATACGTACTCCAGTGGGTTTTGATCCTCGCGACTAAAATCTCCTCCAATGTTGCAGCTGTGGGAACAACAACTTCGCTCGCCGAGACGTCTGCAACAAGTGTTCTGCTCCTAAGCCTGCTGGCGCTGGAGGCGATCAGGGGGCCGGCGGCGGCAGTGGTGGTAGAGGCTATGGGGGTCAAGGATACAACGGGGACGACCGAGGAGGCTACCGTAGCAGTGGTGGTCGAGGCTACGGAGGCGAGGATCGCGGATATCATGGTGATACTCAGGAAAGGCGAGCCGACAGCCGGCGTGACAGGCGCGACAGGCCCTACTAAGGTCTCCAATTTTCCGCTTATTCTCAATCAGGTGATGTGGAAGGCATGGGGTTGTTGGGTGAAGGAGTAAATAAAAGTGGTACTTGGGAGAAACATTTTTTATTTTTGGGTGTGTTGAGCGGTTGGCCATTGAATCACGTATTCCTCTGCCATTCGCTATATGTTCACCATGTGGCCAAGCAAATTCGATATGGTGAAATATCATCGGAGTCCAATAGTCGCACGCCTTCGCATCAGCCACCAAATGATTCAGTGTAAGGCTTGTGAATCGTCATTTTATTGGAAGCTATAATGCAATACAATCAGATCTTGGAAAGCATGATGGCCGCGGCGTCTCCTCCACCAGCAACTGTTCCTTTCTCCGGATGAATATCAACGGAATTCATTCCAAGCTTATGGGAGGGGTCCTGCTCGAGCAAGTCGCATCAGTGAGACAACTTGTTGACACCCAAACCAAGCTCGATATGAAAAACCGAACGTTTACCTGAATTCTGTGCAGCGGCGGACGCGCAGGGTCAACCGAGAAGTCACTTTGCGGTTGTTGCCATCGGACGACACTGTGAATGATGAAACTTTAATGAGCTTCGTTTCACCGCATGCCAGGGGACGCATAAACCCACCACATCGACCCATCTTCAGAGCATGTAACGAGGTCCTCCGCCCGAATGGGATTGAATCGCACCTCCCACACTATATCAAAAAATCAGCACATATGGTCGGCAAATGGTGACAATGGCAAGGACGCACAACCGTCGCATACCGTCTGATGAATGTACGGGAAACAATTCCGTAGTTGGCCTGGACGAATTTCGAATATCCCATACCTGCACCACCCCTTGTTGACCACCCGTCGCCAAAATATGCGGTTGAGATGTATTGACAGCCACACAATTCAGTGGGCTGGGAGATCCGTTTTCCCTGCAGGAGAAGGCAAGTAAATAAGCTAAATCTGGCTGGTTGACAGGTAACAGCGTTACGCACTGTGCCAGCGGCCGGGATGGGCTTCTTTGCCGCAGGTCAAACAATGTGATTCGTCCAGCCAGGCTCGACATCACCTGCAAGGAGCAATCGCACAACCAAACCGTCAGTCGCATGGTCTCGTTTGATTAGATAGGTATATATGCGTACCAACTCATGAGATGAACGCCAGTCAATACCAGTTACTGATAGCAACTCGGGATCATGAGGGAGAATCCGTGGTTCTGCCATCGCGCCGCTGATAGCAATGGATCCATCAGAACCCACTACGAGAAAGGAGAACGATACAAAATGCGAAAATATTAAATGAGCCGCTGGAAAGCCAATAAAATCCAATGGACGCGTACCGGTCGCAATTTCCCCGTTCGTTTCATGCAGCGCCATCGCAATACACCCAACTTTCTGTCCTGGTGCGTTCTTCTCATGAGGGCGCAACTTCAACACCTCCCGCAATCCAAACTTTGTAGCTCTGTCCGTGATGGTCGTGACCACCTCCCCTCCGTCTTGATCCACCAATTCATGTATATACAGAGCCCCTCGGGAGGTCGATGTGAAAAGTGCTGGTCTCTCTGGAACCCAGGCTAAACCGGTAACGTCCCCGTCGACGGGAAGTCTTGCGGTTGGCTCCATAGAGAACGCGGGATTTTCGTGGGGATCATAAGAGGAAGCAGAAAATTCTGAGTGGTACCTGACCGTATACAGGGCCACAGAACCTTTTGGGGAACCGTAACAGCCGGTGGCTAGGATGAGGGACTGGACGTGGAATGGCGAAGGAGCCCACCGGACCTTTGATATCTTCCCTGTTTTCGAAAAATGACTGGAGAAAAGAGCATACAGTTACAACAAGTGAGTCCCCAAAGAGATTGCTCCCGCCAACTGCTTGAGCCCTTGCTTCTTACCAGTGGTCGACTGTAGTAGTAGAAAGCATTGTTTTTGGTGGGCCGGGAAGGTGATCTTCGCTGGAGAAGCTGCCTTGCGTCCGAAAATCGGACAGCTCAGTCACCAGCCACATCCCAGCCACCCAGGCTCTGAATTGGAAATCGCCAGACGGGGATTAATATGAAAGGCATGTATGCGTTGCTATAGTGTGGAATGCAAGGGATATGGGGAACCAATGATGTGTGGGGGAGGATTGTTACCTACAAATGAATGGCGAGGGCAGAAGCGTCTTGGTTGGAGAGTTGGGTGCTTTTGGTTTGGTACCTACCAATGGGCAAAACACCGTTTGAATTGGTCATCGTGCTTGTTGCTCTTGATGCTTTGGCGTGTCATAGTTGCTTTCAACCAGGATGCCTGTCGTTGCGCAACGAATCCAATGGAAACGGTGAACAGGGCGCAGAATAAGGCGAACGGGCTCCCAAGTCCTTCTATTCGCTTTATACATAGATACAAATGAGGTACAAAGAAGAAAATTGCGGTAGAAAACCATCTGTCCAGAGAGGCTTTCCAACGCATATCTGTGATCTATGTCGCGGCCTTTATGCCGCGCGGTAGGCGGCCCATTGGGCCTTCATGCGAGATCCCTGACCAGCCGAAAATCTCTGTGAAATTGGACCGCAGAACATTAGGTCAGCATCGAGACCACTCTCAACTTTTGTGCAAAGAGCTCGCACTAGCAAACCAGTACTTACGGTCATGCACGCATCGTACGAGTAGTCCATGTAGTTCTGGATGGGGAAAGAAATTAATTACTCTACCTCCATGGGAATCGTCTGATCTCTCAAACCTCAATAGGGTCCACGCCGGCAGAGGAGCAGGTGTCGCGACCGCGGGGGCATCCTTGGGCGGGGGAAGCTTCGGCGGGGGTGTCGGAGACGTAGTCGCCTGACCCGGAACAACCGCCCTGGAAGGTGTGGTAGAGACCCATCCAGTGACCAACCTCATGCGTTGCCGTCTTGTCGGTCAGAATGAGAGTCAGTTGTTAAGGTTACGGAGCTCGAGTACCAGGAAAGGGTTGAAGGCACGTTGAAGGGCGTGCAATTACCTTGCCGAGGTTGTAGTTGGGGGCGGAACCGTTCGGCAGCGAAGAGTAGAGGAAAACGACACCGTCGTCGGTGGGGTTGGAGGCGTATCTAGAGAGATGAAGAGAACGTCGCAAAAGCATATATGATAAGTTACTACCGAAGCATTGGGGCATTCAAGTCGGAACTCACGATGAAGGGAAAGTGGCGTATCCGAGGAGACCAGACCCAGATCCAGAGGTGAAACCGACAGAGTAGAGGTTAAGGGCGTTCCTGCCGCCCTTGCGGAGAGCGCGCTTCATGTCGTCCTGGGCAGAGGTGTCGGGGCCGGCCGTGTTGAACCAGGTGGGGTTGTTGGTGCGGTCGATAGAAACGAGGTTGAATTGGAAGCCGAAGGAGGCATAGTCGTTGTTTAAGACGTCAATCTGGGCATTAATGTCCGCGGCAGGGACATCACCGTTAGCCTTACCTGTAAGTGGGTACAAAAAGAGCACGTTAGTCAAGAATGTTGGTGATATCATACCGAGAATGCGCAAGGTGTTTGGCAAAAACATACCCGATCCCTTGCTGATCACATGGAAATAGGTCGGGATGGTGGTGGTAGCGAAGATGGAGAAGTTGCCGCTCGCCTGCATGTCCTTGATGACAGTCGCAATGTAAGCTTCGACACCGGCGTGCTTGACGGGGTTGAACTCCTCCGTAGCACATCCACGGCCGATCACGGCGGGACGGGCGGTGGCAGAGGCGACAAGGCCGAGAGCGGTAGCAAGGGCAAAGAAGACCTTCATTGTCAGGGTTGGTTGGTGATGAGGAATTGGTTGGAAGAACTTGGTCGCTCTGCTTGATGGACGGGCAACGGGGATGGCGGCCCTTTTATTGGAATCTGAATGATGTACATACGTACATATCTACGTCGCTGGTGCCTCCCGGCTGGACGATGTCTTGTATACCTGATTTGGTTCTTCAGATACCTAGTTAGCAATTAAATTTGCAAAACGGTCTTATCATGGATGACCTACCTAAGTAGGCATTGTGTCTATCTGCAACGCTTCTTCGCAGCTTGTCGGGTCATGCTACTCATATCAACTGCCCGCGCGAACGCTCCTGCCCATATGGCTCACCTTTTCCAGACCTTTTCACGCGTTTGTTGTTTACGGGGTGCCACAAGCAGCAACCGCGTGTCCCACTGGTCCCATATGCTATTCTTTGGATGAGGCAAACTTTGATGCGTGGCCACACAAGGTGGAGGCTGAGGAGGCTTGGTGGGCTTGGTTCCGAATTGTCGGGAATGACGCTTGTGAAGCACGACCCTCGATTTCTGAAACAAAGACCGCGTTCTCGATTGTGTAGTTGTGTGTCCCGTCTGTTGTGTTTGGCGTGTTTGGCCTGCGCGCGCGCGCGCTGCATCACTTGCATCCCTGCGTCCGAGTGGGAAAGTTGTTTCCAGTTATCTTGCGACTCGGCTTCAAGAAGTAATACACCATGGACTCAGTGCAACCACGCCGGCCTTTCTCCCCCTTTCTTCGCTCCGAACGGGTTTTGAACAGCGCGAGCAGGAAGATCGAGGCGGGTCCGCCCCGGCCGTGTGGAACGTGAGTCTTTTTTCGACTTATTGCGGTTTGTGGTTTGTTAGCTTTTTACGGGTGGATTCGACATTACTGCATCGTTTATTCCCCTTCTACCCACATTGGCTCTGAAAAAAACATCCTTTCAGTGTGCCTCCAGCCCATTACCGCCGTCTCCGGCGCTTTCCCGACACTACATCAACCATGCCCCCTTACGATCCACTGGCGGACCCGGCACTGGCGGAATGGTTTTCAAGGCCCAATGTGCAGAAACATCTTTTGAAAAATGGATGGGTGCGTGCCACGTTGCATGGTTTCGTCAGAGGGAACTCCACTGGGCGTGAATACTCATCTTTGTGGGTGGTGGTTTGAGTAGTTTGTGGAGAATGCCACTTGCGGGATCTGTCGTACCCGTGGACGGAACACAGGAGGCGCTAGCCTGAAACAGTGCCAAACCTGCATCTCATTCGCCCACGAAAAATGCATCCCACCCGAAGCCTTGTCGGGAACTACGTACAAATGCGAGTCTTGCGTGAGTTTTTTCAGACTCAAATCTTTCCCCGTCTTTTCGTTCTTTCCCACCAAAATTAACAACCTCAATTTCCTATCACGATAGCAAAAGCATTCCCACCGTTATCCGGCAAATCACCACCCGCTTCCACCGCATTCCCGCCGCTACTCGATCCCTGTAACGGATACCCTTGAATCCGCCGCCAGACGAGACGCAAACATCAAGGAATCCAAAAAGACCACGCAAATGGAGATGATCAAGCTCCGTAACCACATTGTGGAGGATTTAAGAGTGTTGAGGGAAATGTACCGAAAACAGTTCCGGGTAGGTGGTTTTTTGGACTTCAAATAGGTTTCCCAAAAGTGTCGTGCCAGTTTCTGCATGTCCATACCCAACATCCACTGTACGTAGGATCAAATAACCCAATCTGACACACTCAAATACCGAGTCAAATCGCACAATCTGTCCAACAATCGGCACGCTCCACCCGCCCAGCGACGCGGACACCATCCCGTCGCACCTACCCATTCTACCTCTCATGTTGAAAGCAAATTGCCGCCCATCGACCATTCCGCGTCGCGTCCCGAGTCGGCTAGGAGAAAAGAAGGCGATGAAAAGGACGCCGTTGCATTGCCAAAGATTAAAGGAGAGAAGGAGCGGAAAGTTGTGTTTAAGGATGGCGTGCGGGCGAGACAGGCGGTGAAGGGTGCCAAAGCAAAGGGGAAGGTGAGAAATCACTACCTTGCGGGAATTGCAGTCTTTGGGGAATCGGCGGAACTCTGCGGGCTTCCACTCTGAGTTTTTTCCACATTGACGTTTCGTGCATTCCGCTCCTCGACTAGGCACATCCGTACGCGACGCCAGTTGCTCCCATCACCGCCCCAAAGAAGCAGCGCGAAAAACAGTCGACAAAGGAGGATGGTCATGACGCCAACGTGAATAAACTTCCAGTTATACGGCGTCCTGAGGGAGCTGGAAAGGTAAGTATCATGTGTATCTGGATACTGGTCCGCATTCTTGCACCGCACTGATCTGGTGGTTCGTTATTGTCAGGGTTCTCGACGGGCGGTACTGTCTACTACCACTGCTTCCGAATCAGCGGATGTTGACTACGATGATTTGGTTGGTCCGTCGCGAGAGGTGTCTGGCGATACCGATGCCGGGGTGAACTCTGAAAACGTGACTATGCCAGGCGACGGGAATGTTCTTCCCTACGTCCCACCGCCCGATGCGGACCATCCTGATGCGCAAATACAATCACGAGAAGGCGCGGAAGCAAATGTTCACGAGGATGTTGAGAAGGAGGGTGAAGAGGAGTCTGGAACCGGCATGGTGGATGTTGCGGAGCCGGCCGATTCGCTTCCGGCGGCGAGTGAGGGGAAGGAGGTCACCGCTTCCCCAGCAGTCGCGAACGATGGAGATGTGCCAGTCCCGGGAAACGACAAACCGGGTTCAGATGAGCCAGTTGCGGACGATGGAGACGTGCCGGTCCCGGCAAACAACAAACCGGGTTCAGATGAGCCGTCCGCCGTCGACACGGATATCATTCCCAACGCTTCACCAAACACTACGGCTCCCGAGGCCGCCGAGGAGGCCGTCCCATACTCGGAGGACTTTGACACGGACGCACAGGGAACGCATGAGGCGGCCAGCACAATGGAGACAGAATATCGGGCAGAGTTCACGGACAAGACTCAAGATATGTAGCATTTAGGTAGACTGCGGGGATGGAGTTAGCATAAAGGAGGATTCAAATAGAAATAGCTTTAGTCTTCAAAAGACTTCGGAGAATACATAATTCAAAGCAGCTGTCCAGTTGGCTGAGCGTCGGACGATTCACCAGTTCACCAGTTCAGCAAACTGGAGCGAAAAGATGGGGACACCTAACTAGATTGTTCTATATAGGACACCCATGGTCACACTTTCGTTACGCTGAATCAGAGACCGGGGTATTGAAAACATTTTATGCTTTTGATTTTAATGGGTTCACTGTACACTGTGAATTGTGAGCCACCACCGATGGATCATTATCCATAAAAGGGATCCCACTCCTCTTCCTCCTCTTCCTGTTGCAACGCCGCCCGCTGCGCCTCCCGCTCCTTCTCCCTTCTCTTCCGCTCGTATTCTGCGTCGTCTGTAGGAAACTCCCGCCGACATATTGGACATGTGTTATGCTGAAAGAAGGATATAATCAAGCGTCACGTCCCGTTGACAAGTTGGGAGGCGGAAACATTGTAGGAACGCGGTCGTACCAGTTCTAGCCACGGAGTGATACATTCCACGTGGAACATGTGTTGACAAGGTAACCGTTTCGCCGTTGATTGAACGGAGTTGAAGCGTTCAACGCATACGGAACACGTCTTGTCTGCGCCAGACCACGAGAGAACGTAAGGAGTAGTTGGCGGCATCAAAATTGAATGAAAGGTAGGAAATTAAAAAAGAGCAACCCACCTGAATCTTTGGCGATGTCTACAGTTGGAAGATGTTGGATGAATTCCTTTGATGCAGGAGGAGGGCCTTTTGCACTATATTGATGAAGCGGACGACGTCAGGTGGAAGTGCGGATAAAGGCGCAACAATATCATGTCCCCCACGCACAAGACCAATCCAATACCTGGCATTCGCCTCCTCCAGCAGCTGTGATATCAGATTGTCCAACAATCGCTGCTGCGTTTCATTTTCTTCCATATACGGCCTATCTCGGATTCCACCAAACAGGCTCGCCACAGCCAGGACATTCTCAATATCTCTTGCATCTATTCCGTCGTCTTCCGAGGCGTTGGGCGTCATAAAGTGGGCGATATCGGGGTTTGTGGTGGGCTTCTTGGACGAGCTGCCGGGTTCGGGCAGGTTGTGGTCCACTGTCGTTATGAGGCTCATTAGCGGTTGCGAACAAAACGTGAGGGCACGGCGGCTGTGTTATAAGTAAGAGCATGGAGCAAGTGTACACACCGAAATACGACATTGTAAGTAGGTACTTAGATAGGACGTTTGCTGCAATTGGAGCTGTGGCAATTTGGTCGAATTGAACGAGCGAGGGCCAGGGGTTGGAGGTGATTGTGGCTGGTCTGTGGCTGGGGCATTATGTAATCATCTTCGGGTTTGAGTTTCCCCGCCTTCTTCCTCTTGGGAGCACCGTTCCACTTCTGAAGCTCATCGAAAACGAACCTCAACGTAACGACTGACAATGTCCTCCGCTTCTCTAAAAGCACTCAATGCTACGAGAGGATTACTAGCCGCCGTGAACAAGGCCGGCGGGTTCGACGGCTTGGTATTTCAAAAGGTAGCTCTTCATCACCTTCTCGCGTCGCGTCGCGTCTCTTTGCCTTCTCTATGATGTCCAAGCAACTGAACGACATGAATCGTCAATTTCCTTTTCAAGCTGAAGATTCTGGAGGCAGACGCAAGTGCAGGACGCGTAGTATGTGGTCTCACCGTTGAAAAAATTCATTTGAACAAAAACGGGGGTTTGCACGGCGGAATGACATCCACCATGGTCGATATCATCGGATCGCTTGCCGTTGCTGCCAAGCGGGAAAGCGAGCACACTGGGGTAATTATCCATGCCAGAGTGATGGAGATGCCGATTGCGAGTGTGGGAATGGGGGGACGGGAACGTGGAGAAGGCTGGGAAGGCAACATCCTTGCTTACAATTACAATCTCGCTAGGTATCCACGGACATCAGCGTCTCGTTCTTGTCTGGCGGTAAACTGGGAGACCAATTGCGGATTGAGTCTGTGTGTGACAAGGCGGGAAGGACTTTGGCATATACTACCACGAACATTTGGAAAAAGGGTGGCGCGCCGGATGGGACCGACAAATTGCTTGCCAGGGGAAGGTGGGTGCTTTTCTGTTTTTGTTGCCGTCTCATGGAGAGAGTTGTGTGCACTAAAATGATTGGTGTCTGGGGAATAAAGTCATACCAAGTACATCGGCGGCGAGCCCTAATAATAGATTGTTTCGAAACTATCCTTCAATTCTTCAAACCTGTTTTGATTCCACACATCTAACCGTCCACAGCGCGCTTTTACTCCCTATCGTTTGGTCATTCTAATTATTGCTGGGAGGACATTGCCGTCATCGTTGGGTGGGAGCAATCCAAACGCACATTAATTTAAGATCTTGTCGTGCAAACAATTTGAGGCACGCGGCGCATATAATCCAACATGATGTTTCCATTGACTCGAGTATATGTCAAGCAGTCGATATGTCCGCACGAGCGGATGCGTCGCATCTCTCTAGCATGTTTTTTCGTCCGCGCATAGGTGAGATACCCTAAGCGACGCGTTGAGCAACCTCGGTCGCGTCTGCTGAGCTACGTGCAGTCGCTCCGCTCGCCCTTGACATTGCTGCCTTTCGACAATTGTGGTGATTTGGGCAGAGAGGAGACGTGTTCCGGAGGTCATTTCTTGCTGTTCATACTTGTTTCTTGATAACTGTCCGATCCCTTTGATGACCGGAGCGGACAACGTGAATTACAGATGAGGAGGGCCCTCCCGCGGGGCGGCTGGGAGGACTAGGGACGGTGCCAGAATGCCTTTCGAAGCATTCCATCCGCCGGTTGAGTTTCTTTGAGAAAGGGGTTCTGTGGGGGTTTGGTGCTTGCCATTACAAGCGCTTTCTTGAATGAACGGACCAAACCCGTTCCTGTTGGTTACGTTCGATTTTCGATCAAGTGGATTTTCTTTCAAATGTTTGGAATAAATGGGTGTCGTGATCCCCATTGTTGTTCAGATTGAATCCGAAAAGCGGCGACCGCACCGCCTTTACCCGTAATGCCAATAACAAATTGGAAATATTGCCCCGCCATCCAACCACACTTTTGTTTTCGTCTCTCCCTTGAAACATGGACGCTGAACCTTCAAACTCCCCGGGAATCTCCTTTCAAGATCTCACAGGCAGCGCAGGGCGCCTCAGCACCGCTTCTTCCAACCGCTCGAAACACAAACCCGCTCGCTACCTCCCATCCAAATCGTCTTCCCTAAAATACCATGGATCGTTCGATAACCTCGTCACTGCGCATCCCTCATTGGCCGATGTAGGTGACAAAATCGCATCACGAGGATCAGCCACGTCCATGCGACGGTCGGCTTCGTCAAGGGACGTGGCGATGGTACCTTCTTCTCTCTCGCACGAGAACGGCCATGCATCAATGATCATGCCGGCGATCACAACGCCTCCTGCTGCCGTTGCGGGGATGGCGTCAGGTGAAATATCCGGTGGCGGGACCTTGATGTCCGGAAGTGCGACCCAACTCGCCCAATCAGCGCAAACAAGTCGTACGAACTCCATGCATGGGTGCAATACTGGAGTGTTTCCACAGGCGCCGACGCATCCCCCTATCATGCGGTCGCGGTCGTCTTACTCGTTCGGGGACTTTGGCGGCTTGTTGACGACGAGCAATCTGTTGAAAAGCGCGAGGAAGAGATCTGCAGTTGGGGACGGAAGTTCAGAAGGACCGTCGGGAACTGCTGCGCAGTCGGGAGGGATGGCTACGGGGAAGCCTGTGAGTCCTGCGACGACCGCGACGCTGGCGCCAAAGAGAGCTGGGTCTCTTAGTGATGAAGAAGGCTTTTTGGCTGAAATTGATGGGAGTGGGTTTCCGGGTGTTTGGAATCATCCTGTTTCAAGGTAGGCAATGGCAGTATTTCCCGTTATCTCTTTTGTCCTAATCTGCTCGGTTCGCACAGATGTTATTTCGTAATGTTCTTAATTTGGAAAGGGTACCAAAACCTCTTCGTATGTGTGAATTTCGCAGACACCTACCGTTGTTCAATTACCTGGTTCACTGAGATCGCGCTCCTTCCTCACTCCGACAGTTTTTTCGTTTAGACGCCCAACAATTCCGCTTCGACTACCTCACACTCTACACGTCAGCCCGCAAATCTCACGCCTACCGCATCTACAACACCTACTTGTCCAAAAATGCCACACTTCCCATTCGATGGTACCCACCTTCATCAGCTCGGGATCTTAATGTCCGCCGCCTCCTCGCAAACGTCAAAACGGGTTTAGACAATCCTGATCCAGCACTGTTTGATGATTTGGCATTTGTCGCTTTGGAACTGATGGAGGATGTATTCGAAGGGCGAGTTGTGGAGGAGGAAGGAGTGCGGGAATCGGCGGAGTCTGTGGCAGGGGAGGTGGTAAAGCAGCAGCAGCTGACAGAGGAGGGGGAGGGGGAAACCTTCGTGCAAAGTGCTGTCTATCAGGCAATGAGAAATGATTTGCGTAGGTATCCACCTCATTCCCGCCCTTCTTTTTTTTACTCATGTCCGCTTGCGAGATATTCGCTATTCTGACGACAGCACGCTTTCGCTGAAATGTTACTCCTTCCATTTGAATCCATCAGGCGGCACCCGTCACCTGACCACTATCCAATACGCCCGCGCCGCCGAACGGGCGACGGACATGCCGCCCGGGTTTTACGATAGCAGCGATATGTGGGAAAAATTGCTGACGTCGCTGGAAGCCATGGGAATTGATTGCGAAGGCTTTCGGGTTCGCGGAGCGGGTGCGAATACATCCAACGCAGTTTTTCGTAAGGGCTCGCAAAAGGTATTGTCAACTTTGTGGGTATGAAGAACAAAATCGAACTACTTGGCTAAATTGAATGCATCCAATTCCAGGGAAACCTAGCCGCACGCGCAAAAAGCATGTCATCCCTCGACTCTCGAAAACCATTAAACCAAAGCGATGTCGGAGAGGACGGCCTGGCCAACGCTACAACTCAACCTCCTTCAAAAGATTGGAAGCGAGTTTCATCGGTAGGTTACTTGTATGTCCGTAACAAGTATTCGAACATCAATGCTGGTTCTTTACGACTCCGACTACGCAATTTTCCCCGCTCAAAAAGGCGCTCATTTTCTGATTCGCTTCCCATTTTCCTCTGAACCCAGCAAAATCCCCTCAGTTTCGGCTCAGGTGACCTCTCCCACACATTTGTCCAGTACCAAGGCGGCGACCAGCAGTTCTGCGAATATTGTTTTCGTAAACTGGCTTATGATAAAGGAAGCGAGGACCCAAACGCGGCGTACCGATGCGAATGTGAGTACCGGCGCAAGTGTGCTGATTACTGGTGCACATCTGAAGGAGAAGATATTTTAATACAAAGATTTGGTTTTCCAATTCAGCATGCGGATATATGTGCCATAAAAATTGTCGGAACGGTATCCATGTGACGTGTTCGAAAACGTCGGCGTCGTTGGATATGGAGCTGTCCAGTGAGGTATGCGCAACCAATTCATGTCCAAAACTTGAGGGCCAAAAACTTATGGGGCAAACCATATCACTAGATTCACTCGGAAAAAATCCGCCGAATAACAGAAAAAATGACGGCCATCCAACGTGAAGTCGACATCGAAATGAAGATCCGCGATGGTTTGGACAAAATGCATCGCGCAAAAAACGCCCTCGGATCCAGCGGGGGAGGCAGCACCGGTGGTGGGTCGGGATCAGGGCGTAGTGGAGGGGCCAGCGCTACTGCACCCACACCCACCAGTCCGCCTTCCTCATCTTCCACAACCTCCGCTGGTTCAGCGAAATCCAACAAAAAGATGAGCGCGGCTGATGTGGAGATTAATTCTCAGGTCGAGCGATCCAACAAGAAGCTTGATGTGCTGAAACATGAGTTGCAGAGGTGTCGATTGCAGCTGGCGGCGCTGACTGCCGAGGCTGCGGCTGCAGCAGCTGCAGCTACACCTGGAAGTGAGGCAGGCGAAGAAACGCCGCTGGAAACTTCGCCGGTATAGCAGAAGGTCGATCCGTTTTGCCTCGAAGTCTGGTCATATCTGACTCGCTTGGTTAAATGCATCGAACAGAGCGTATGCGATATCCTCCCAACTCCTTCTTCAACCTCAGACGGCGGCGAGGTTGTCAAAATTGTCTCGCTGGACTCCATGATGAAAGCCGAATCCACAAAAGCATTCTTTGTTACTCCCCATCAGACGGTCAAACAGCTTATTGCAGTGGCGTTGGAGAAATTTTTGATGCCTGGGACGGAGGAGGATTATGTGCTGTCGTACGTTAGCGATGGAGGTGAGCTTTAATGATAGTTTAGCCTAGCTTCGGAGACAATGTTCTGTTGACCTTGGCTTTCTCGCCCGTTGCTGTGGATTTAGACACGGTACCTCTTCGATACGAGGATGTTGTACTGCGTCTCGAGATCAATCTCATTGAAACGTCCTTCCAACTCAAAGCCAAGTACGACCCCTCAAGTTTAGCGGTAGTAAGTGTCATTCAATAGTTCCAGCTTTCGTGCATCCTTCTCTTCTTATTCCCTCTGTCATTTTTTCGCATCGTTCACTTTAATCTCACTCCTCTCGTAAACGGCAGCGGCATAACCCCAACAGCTCTCAAAAGAGCTCCGCGAGTGGTGGAGGTGTTGACCCCACCGAAATGCGCAAACAACGCGAAGTTTTGATGGAGATTTGCGAAACAGAAGTTAACTACGCAGAGGATTTGAAGTCTATCGTAACTGTGAGTGAACGCGCTTTCTGCTTGGGCCTGGATGTCGGGGCTTTACCATCCTCGTATTTCGCTTTTAGATGTTTTTGCGCCCTCTGTCAGTGTCCGCCATAATGCCTGAATCTACCTTGACATCCATTTTCTCCAATATCCGCGATTTGGTGGACCTGCATGCGAAGATTAGCAGAGCTATCGCTGACCGGCGGGAGGAGTTGGGGGTCAGGGCGAGCCCAAGTGACATGACGAGAGAGATTGTGGAGGTATTTCACGAGCATGTAAGCGCCTACTGTTCGTGCTGTTCTGCCTATTGGCTGCGAATATATCGCCATGCTGCGCGTACTGACTGCTATTTCTCCTCTTTTCCCACAGGTAGACTTTTTCAGTATCTACGAAGAATACTGCGGGAATCAGCACCATGCCAGACGGCAACTGAACAAAGTTCGGCAGGAGCCCATGGTTGCTAAGATGTTACAGGTAATCATCAAATATGGCACTCCAGATTCCGGTGTTGTGACTGACCTTCATTCACACTCTACAGCAATGCGAACAAAACCCTCGCCTAAATAAGCTAACCCTCGCTGACCTCCTCGTTAAACCCATGCATCGCATTACCCGTTACCCCATCCTCTTCAAACGCCTTCTTTCCCACATTCCCCGGCCCGCACCTTCTACCCCTGGAAACGGACCCGACAACTCGCTGCACAACGCTGTCAATACCCTGATTAATCGCATTGAAGACAAGGTTGCCGATGTGAATGAGTGCGTACGAAGGCATGAGGCGGCGTACAGAATAAACATTCTGGATGAGAGTTTGGAGTTTAATGGCGTTGTTGAGGTAACGAATGCCCATAATTGTTTTTTTTTTGTATTTGTCCATTCGATACTCATCTCATTTAATAATCAAAATTTCTGCTTGCTAGCGCTTTAAACTCTCAACCCCACCTCGCGAACTCATTTCCGAAAAAACGTTCACCTACCACAAAAAGAACACCAATGGCACCGTCGAGGTGGTTGTTCTTTTCTTCACGGACTTGATCTTAATTACGAGGTGCAAGAGACCGGACCAGTTTTTGATCTTCAAACCACCTATTCCAATTGAGAGTTGCGTGGTGCTGGATCGGCCGGATCAAGGGGGTGAGCCTGTCTATTTTAAATCTTTTTCTATGGCTTGAGATTTACATTAACTGACACTGCCGGAAAACAATAGGACTGAAAAACAGTTTTCAAATAATTCACCTCAACCAAGAAATCCATTCTCTACAAGCCATATCCGCGTACGACAAAAACACATGGCTATCGGACAGCGAGAACGTCCGGTCACAGTTTTCTTCCATTCAGTTGGAATGGGAACGGCGGTGCATGTGGCGAAGCGTTTATACGGCTTCCATTGGTGGATCGCAGACTGCGGGGACGGGAGACGCTGGTGTGTGGAGAGATAGGGTGAACGCGGTTCCGGAGATGGACTTTGATGGGATCATGGGGGCTGTCATTGTCGGGGAAGGAGGGATTGTAGCGTCGCCTCCCGCGTCGCAACGGCTATCCCGAAAATGGACAAATGCGAGTTCGGCGTCTTCTGGGTCGAAAGTTAAGGATTCGGACGGGGGAGTTACACCGCCTCGTGGTGGGAGTGGGACTGACGGGAAGCAACCGACTTCCCCTCCTTCGCGAACCATGTCGTGGGGAAACCTGTTTCGGACAAGAAGTAACGAAGTGGTATCACGGCAGGGTGGGTCGCTGTTGTCAATCGCGGGGACATTACAACGGGCCGGTGGCGGATTGACCAGTCCGGAGGAGGTAGTGCCGGAGGATCACGGGGAGGGGTTGGCCACGTCACCTTCCGACGCCGAAATGGAGGTGGCATCGTCCGATCCCAGCATGGAAGGAGTTGGTTCACCGCCTCCCGCATCCCCACGACGCGTTCAATCGCTCAACGCTGTGTGGGAGGAGGGCGGTGTCGGTGTCGTTGGAACTGAAATCGGAACCCTCGACAGGTCGACCGCGACATCAGCCCCTCCACTGTCTTCGAAGAACAAAGAGAAGGCAGACAAGTCCAAATCCAAGAAGAAAGAGAAAGAGAAGGAAAAGGAAAAGGAAAAGTACAAACGGAAAGGGAAGAAGAAGAAGCAATCATCCTTTGACAGCGGGACCGACGGTGGGAGCGAAACGTCTGAAGGCGCTTCAGAAACCCTCTGGAACGCAGATGGAAGCGATAGGGCAGCAAGTCCGGATAAGAAATCGGGATGGCCTGCGCCGGGGAAGAATTCGTTCACTAGGTCATTTTGGGCGGTGTGGTCGCGGGGCGGCGGTGGTGAGAATGGGTCCCGGAAGCCGACGGCTGGAGTCAATCAAGTTGAGCAGGCGGAAAGTGTTCCGGTCAAGGATTTTGCTGGCGAAGAAACGTTTGCTGGCAGTGGGTCGTTGCGACGGACTAAGACTTTGACGGAACGTCGGAGTGCTATGGAGCTGGCGGGGAATATGAGTAGACCGTCGAGTGCAGAGCAATGAAAAGGCATATTTGTATTATACGTTTGGAGCGATACCAATAAAAGAAAAACGGTGGGCGGAACGTTTCCGGCCAACTGTGATCACCTTCGTGAGATGTTGGCGGTCACTACACAACCACGACGCTCTTTCTTGCATGCGGTAACCGAAAATTATTCCGAATGCAATGATGCAATTCGGGACATTCAAAAAGCCAGCTCCATCATCGAGCTAGGCCTGTCTACCGGAGCATCCTCCAACCTTTGAAGCTTTTCATCGATTTCTTGTAATAGCTTTTGCTCATCTCTGAGCAACTTCTCGGGCGCTTTGGCAATACAGTACCCATCAAGCAGGGGCTTGGGTATCCGAAATTTTGTTTATGGTCCCAGTTCTCGCGGACTTGATCACGTTCATTATGCCGTGGTGTATGATAGTGTGACGGAGGAGGGGAGGATGTTAGGAGGAGACTCTCTGTCAAACATACTCGAGTCGCTGGATCTGCTTGGCGCCACTGGTATTTGCCAGTATTCATGGGGTGTCCTGAACCCGACTTCGCAAAATACTATTGGACTGACCCATTCTTTTTGGTATTCTGTTCATGCCGGTCCATGCATGTATGCGCTCAGATGATTCGTTTCCTTCTCCCAAAAACTTCCCACACAATCACATGGGGCATAGGAGGCAGAATGCAAAATTTTTTCATTAATTTGCTTCGCACTGTAATCCAACCTCCAGCGGCGATCGGCATCGAGTCAGGAAGTAAAAGTCGCGTCTGGAGGTAGCTCCCGAAGACCAGCAAGACGAACAGGCTGCAGATATTTCAAACCTGTGGCCGGAATAGAAAGAACCCATCAATAAAAACTGGCACCAGGGGGACGACCGAATGGACTCCCTACCATGCAAATAACTCAAACACCCAGGCCCCACAAACGTAAAATCCAAATTCAAAGCCGACAAATTCACCAACGCAGCGATCCCGCCTTGAACGCCCACATCCGTCACGTCCGTTTTGCTCAAATTCAGAGTCTTCAAGATGCGGCAGAAATCGGCACGGGGGAAAGAGAGGAGGGTTTGGTCGGTTGTGCGGGTTTCGGAGAGGGATAGAACTTCTAGTTGCCGGAGCTCTGAGATTATTGTGTGAGTTAGTCGTCGTCCATATGCACATCGGCAGATACGTGGTCCTTTACTCACGCGCTAGGTTGGGGATCAGGCCAGCATCGGTGACAGCGGTGCGGTCAAGTGCAAGTTGGGTGAGGCCGATGCAATCTGATAGACGGAAAAGAGAGTTCAATATTCATCACTGGAAGACTGTTGTGAAAACCGACGTACCTTTGATGCCAGCTAAACCTGCATCTGTCACCTTTGTCCCGATCAATGACAAATGTCGCAGCCTGCCATAGCAAAACATTTTTGCGTTACGCTCTCTTCCAATGGCGAACATCCAAATTCTGATGGGAAGCCTCTCACGTATTTTTCAAGCCCGCCATATGAAAAACTCCAAAGTCCGTCAGGGTGACGAAGTTTGCGAGGTTCATAACTTCAATCGGCGAACCTGATGAATAGGGTTTAAGTTTTGATGGCCTGAGAATACCCATTGAGAAATTGCAAGCAATCGACCGTTACACATTTGCTCCAAGACACCATCAATTTCCAGATCGCGGTGGGGGAACGCAATGGATTTCAAACGCCTCAGTCCTGTTGACGGGTGCAGAATAATCAGCCTTTCTCAAGAGGTTATCAGCTCGACAGTTCCTACCGCTTCCCAACGCCGCCAAATCTCTCGCCCCGATACTGTCACATCCCGAAATATCCAGCTCTTCCAACGCCTCGAACCCCGCAATGACCCCTGACTCAATTTTGGTGCGGGAAACATCCAAATGCCGCAACTTTTGGAATGTGCCGGGAGAGGGCATTTGTTGCTGTCGGGAGAGGGGAGCTCCAGAGAGGGATAAGAAGTGAAGTTCTCCGATGACTATAATCGTCGAGTAAGTGTCATGAAGCGAGGCTGTGCAGAAGTAGGACCGCCGGTTGTGCAAACCACACCCACCCTGAAGATACTGGAATATCCGATCCCCATTGAGATTTGGGCACCCAGTGAGAACTAAAGACCGCAAAGTGTCACGGAGGCCAAGAGAGATGTCACGGATACCCTCAGAGGTGATCTTCGTCCGAGACATATTGAGACGTTCCAGCTCATGGAAGCCTGGAGATTTGTTCACCCGTAAAACAAATGCTACAAAATGATAACGACTTCATTCATCGCCTGGTTTCTTTTCGAAACTTACCTGAGATCACTTTGACTACCCCATCCGTGAGACGGCATCCGGACACATCCAAAGAGGTTAGATGCATGAGACCTAAAACATGGGGAATCGTGCAAACAAATATAAGCAAGTTTTCTCTTAAGGATGAACGCTAATTAATGAACTCACAATTCAAACTCCGAATTCCAGCATCAGTGAGGTACTCGCAGCCCTTCAAACTCAAAGACGTAACTGACGCCCAATGAGTGCGTCCAATGGTTTCGAGAAGCGAGTCGGTGGCCAGACCGTAGCTATCAAGCACAATGTTTTGGACGGGGCTGGAGCCGAGAGTAAACTTTCAGACACGTTGTCATAGCTGACGGGAACTGAATAAAAGGTCCTTACCAAACCTTCAGTCGGGAAAGTGTGGCTCGGTCCAACCGGCGGATGCTCATAAGATGTTTCATTATGAGTTCTCCCAAGTCTGCGTAAAATTAAGCAGTTGTGGATGAGAATGCCTGACACTTGTAAACTGGAATTGGGCCGCAAACGCACCAGGTGGTAAGAATTTCAGCATGGCGAGGTGAGAGTGAGGGGCCTTCTGGTTTGTCAAAAGGCCCGCTGCTGTCTGAATGCACATGTCCTTCAGCGACTTCGCAGACTTCCGTAATCTGCTTTTCGAATTCGCTGCCGGGGCAGCGGGTGTCTGCGCAGCGCTGAACCTGTGCGCGATAGCCTGTGACATCAGACCAGCGCGATTCTCACGGTTGTCTAAAAGGTACGGGTTTAGTTTCGAGGTCTCCAGCAGCATAAATTGACAACTCGCCAACTAACGTACTAATGAGTGGCACGCCAACCGGAGAAGCAGCAGCCGGACGCCCCGCTGGGCTGGAACTTGGCCCACCTAATCGTTGACCCGGCCCAGCAAAGTGTTCTTCATCTTCGTCATTCTCTTCATCACTATCCACGTCCATGTCAGCGGTGATTCCCCAGACAGGAATGGCTGCCACTTCATCAGGAACTGTCTCATCTCCCAGCCTCCGACCGCTTCCCCACGCCAGGGGAGCGTATGAATAATCCCCTGCTAATACGGGCACCGACGGAGCATCCGTGTCCATATCATCCGTATCATCCGTATCAGCCGTTTCCAGTTCATCCGTTGCATCCGGAGAAACTGCGGCCTGTTGAACAGGCGCAGGTGTTTGGACGGCCTTCAAAACATTAAGAGACCCATTCGGAACCAGCCCTAGAAAGGACATCAGAATAACCGCACAAACTCTTTGCCAACATCTCTGCACGTACCGGCTTCGTCAAGCGTTTGAAAAAGCTCTCCTGTTCCAAATATTCGACGAGGGAACGCCTGTGCGTCAATGTTCAGCCCTATCACATGATGAGCAACTTTTCCTGTTCAGACGACCAACCTGCAAGAGTGTAAAATCCCCCGCGCAAGCTGGCCGGTCCTCTGCGCGAGCCTCGGTTCGGACGAATTCGAAAAGGTCGCCAACCACAGCTCCAGCCGGGAAGCGGCGCTTGATGGTGTGTCCCGAAGGCAGGCGTATCTGTGAAGAACCAAGTCAGGATGCCGAAGCACTGCTAAAACAGCATGTATCGTCGTACTTGGATCGTGGTTTCACTTGCAGGGTTTGGTGTAGGAGCAGCACTCGCTGGGGCTGCCACTCCAGTAACCTGACTCTGTTTCATGGGTATCAGTTATTGCAGTTCAAAGCCGGTCAATGAAACCAAAAAGTGTTCGTACCGAAGCAGCAGGTTCTGCATTAGCATGCGCTGCTTTATTTCTAGCCTGCTTCTCTTTGAATGCAGCCCGATCCTCAGCAATCTGCTCCAATGCCTTTCGCTTTGACTGGACGCACACTTTAGTAATCATCTCCTGGAAAGCAGCTCACGCAATCCTTGAACACCCACATCACGTTCCATAGCTTTGAAGCGTTTGCTGTCCGCCACCGCTTTGGCGGTGGCAACAGCCTTGTACGTTTCTTTTGATTCCTTGTACCTGCTGTGTACACGAGAGGTCTGCCATCACGACGATGTTTCAGCTCCGGATTTAAGTAAAACAAAATGGGATGGTGAGATTGCCTACCGGTGAGGCATCAGGAGAAGAAGCTGATCCAGGACTTTGTGCTGGTGGAACCGACACCGCCCCGGGAGTTTCATTTACTGCTGGTGGAAAAGATGCCTCACTGGACGCAACGGGAGATGCGTCTCTGTCAGGTCTCAGTCTCAGTTGTGCAGACGAAGCAGGGTGCGTTTGAACTGGTTCTCCAGCGAGGCTTCGCACAATCCTGGGAAATTTCAACACAGGGTTCACAAATGTCTCTGCTGCATGGTAACTTGCTCATACAGAATGTGGCATGGAAAGTGCGGGTATTACCAGTCTGCTGCCTGTTCAACGGTGGTTGCTCCACTGTTTATTGCTCTTTGGCAAAGGAACCAGTCAAAGCCCATTCCCAACAATTGCGCGAGCACTGCGTCCGCGTCCATTTTTTGCAAAGGGGTGTAAGCTACGACGATACTTCAAAGTGTATGATAAGGGCAATCAGCAAAGAAGAATCTGCTTTTGAGAGACCGCGCTGAAAGTCAATTGGTGGGATGCCTTTCGCACTTTTGGCCAGTTGGTCGCGTTGAGGGCGAGGACCCAAGCCATACCGGCACGGTGACTGTGCATTAATATAACCGAATTCGCTAAATGCCCAGCACGTCATGCTCTCCAGCCAGCGGCATTTCGCCCCAGTTCGCCCCAGGGTGACGCGACGCGTGACAAAGGTGCCTTCCCACGTTTTCTTTCCTACGCACTATATAAAAGACGGTCGCCCCCCTGCGGTCCTGCCTCCGGTCTAGCTCTCCCGCAGCATCTGCATATTTGACCTCTTCCTCCCTCCCTACGCTATTGCGCCTGCTACACGATGACCTACACTGTCCTTAAGATAACCAACACCCTCGTTTTTCTCTTCTTCCTCGGCTCGAATATCTACACCGTCGCAGGAGGTGGAGATGCCGCGACAAACCCGTGGGGTGAGTATCACAGAACGTGGTCTTGGGTTTTCATCCCTCTGCTGTATCTTCGATGTATCTTTGTCTTTAACGCCATTTCCCGTTTCCAGGCAAGCACCCAACGTACTTGACACCGGCGCCGTACGCGTTCTGGGTCTGGGCACTTACATACTTTTCGTTGGCCGGGTTCGTTATCTGGCAGGTGAGAAACTGAGAACGTGGTAGATAGCAGTCTCCCAGTGGGAAGAAGAGACTGGGAAAAGCATATCGGCCAAACAATGTATGCTGACGCGAATTTGCCATCTCCTGCAGTGGCTCCCGAACAATGAACAAGTCAATGTGACTGTTCACTCTGTCTTCAGCCACCACTTTGCGTTGGCCGCCATCGCGTCGTCCCTCTGGGCAACCCTCTGGTTGGAAAATCACCTCATCCTCGCCCTCATTCTCCTGGCCTTCACGTACCACGAATTGGCACACCTGGTTTTCAACCTCCACCGTTCGCTGGTCCAGTCCAGCACCCCACCCACCGTTCTTCAAAACGCGGTGGTGCACACGCCAGTCCACCTCTGGTTCCACACCACGGGTTTCGTGATCCTCCTCAACATCCTTGCCATCTTCACCAAGCACTACCGCCCTGAGCACCCTGGTGTGTGGAACACCATCACCTCCATCGCGGCGTTTGGTGTTCTCCTTGCGCACGCTGTGGCGGGTACTGAGGTTGGAAAGGGATTCAAGTTCGGCAACCTGGTGTTGGCTTGGTTCTTGTTTGCCGTTGCTGTTCAGCAACCTGCGCAGATCATCAGGTGGTCGGCTGTTGCTGTGGGTGCTGTCGCGTTGGTGTACCCATTCAAGGCATTGGTGAGAACCAGGACCGCCGAGGAGACGCCTTTGTTGAGAGAGGATGTGTAGGGACTGGCAGGATTCGTTCGGTGTTTTGTTTTGCGCAATGCTGCGCAATGAAGGTTGGGCCGTGGAGAGACGGTTTTTGTTGTACCTATCAGTTGTACCCTATTGTTGTACCTATTTGTTTGTAGTCCTGATACAAATATATGGATTGATCATGTCAAGTATTCGTCATCTTGGGCATGGATTGTTTCTGCCTGTGCGGGCCTTCGATTAGTTCTGTTTATTGTGGCCTTTGGAGATGTGAGAGATTCGTTGCTGCATTACTGTGGCCTTTGGAGATGGGAGAGACTCATTGATAAATCGGCGATGCCGATGGGAAGCGACCATGATTCAATTAACGTTGTGGACGCTCCTACTGCATTGTAGATCATGTACAGTATGTACTGGTGTGCGGTTCTTTTCGGAAAGGGGGTCCCGTCCGCAAACATGTTTCCAATGAGAGAGCATCAAACAAACGTGCGCAGTTGATATTGTGGGGAGTGTCCAACGATGAACATCCATGGCAAACATGCAAAGTTGCGGCGGTGTGAGAAAAAAGAAGTGTCCACCAAGGAATTGCCACGGCCGTCACCGACTCCCCAGAAGAGTGAGTCGCAAACTCTGGCATGACACCCGTTCCTTGCTGGCTATCATATTTGCTATTCATTGAATTGACGATTCAAACGCTTAATCGGCGACTTGACTTTGCTCCGAAGAGCAAAAGCCCTCTTGCGATGATGCTTTTATTTTCAACGGTCTTCCTAAGGGAAAAAAGGGAAACGACCCTGGGAGCCCACCTTTTATACTTTTGCACCATGTGGCGCAATGCAAAATAAATAAAGGGAGTGGATTGATTGGCCAGAGCCAAAAACCTTGCTGGGGAGCCACCCCCCAGCCACATTGCCCGACGTCACAGCCTCCGTCGCGCTCACGCGTACGTCGCGCTTCCCTTCCTTTCATTCGCTCCGCCACCTTCCAACTCCATTGCGTATATAAAAGTCGTTATCTAGGTAGCATCACCCACCCACCTACTCTTATTTCTTTAAAAGGCCAAAACCCACCTCCACAAGTTTGCCTCGATATCTTAAATTTGCGATCCGAAACCTACCATTTGCTTTTGAACCAGCTCATCAAAACAACAATGTCCGCGCACCCTCACGTCGACCCTGTGTACCCTTCCCAACCCGCACCCTTCACCGCAACCCCCGCAAACCCTCCCTCGCCTTACACCCACCATGCCGGTCCACCCCCATCGTACCAGCACCACTCGGCTAGTCCTAGCACTCTCACAATGCCCGACGCAACTTGCTTCCTCATATCTCCCGACAATACCACATCCCCCTTGGGCCAAGGTCCCCTCAACCTCGCCACGCGCCCAGGGTACTATGGCGCATCGTCCGTGGGGACCTTTGGTATTGGCGAGTGGGAGCTGCATATTCCGTTAAGGACCGCGCAAGCTGGAGTGTTCCAGGGACAAGGAGGGACGAGGGTGTATGAAGTGCGGATTCCGCCAACAGCGAGATTGACGAGACGCGCTGGACCGTAAGTATACACTGTTGAGTTTGTGTGGTTCATATCCTCGCTTTCCGGAGGGTAGCCCTAACTGGTCTTTCTTTATTGGGAAATGCAGTGCTTATGTGTTGCCAACCGAAGCCGGGAGACTGAGAGTTGAAGTCAACGCTTCCTGTCCTTTCGAGATTTTAAAGGCCTTCGAGACTGCAATTGGGGCCGGCCAAGAAAAGCCAGTTGACGATAATGTATTTGCTGACCACAAGAATGAATTGGCGTTGGTGACGGCCGAGGGAGAGGTTGTTGGGGTGGTTGCTGAAAATTTGGAGCTGCAAGGCGCAACAGAGGCAACTGCAGCTGACCCGGTGGTGGTTGAACTGGACACTGTTAAACCCGCGGAACCCGGCGCCAGTCACATTGTCATGACTGTCCCGCCATCTCAGTCTGCGTTGCCTGGGGCTGCCGGTGACCAAAAAGTAAAAATCACCGCCCATTCCCTCAACCAGAAGACAAGCACCATCATCACCACCGCCGATTATGTGTCGACCGGTATCATCACTTCCGCATCCGCAATTGGGTCCGCCGTCAAGTACGGAGCTGAGAGCCTTAAGAAGGTTATTCCTCCGAACCAAACGCCCACTCCTGTCAGCCCAGGCCTCATGAAGAACCTCGAACGAGCTCACCGAGCATCCACGAAAACGGCAGCCGTAACCAAAAAAACCGCCGAAACCCTCGTTGACGCCGCCGTAGCAACCGGCAAAAGTGTGGCAAGAGCGGGTAGCAAAATTGTCCCTTCTTCCTCTGATCCCAACAAATCTAAAGGCACGGCGTCAGCTGGGTGGGGTTTGCTCCTCGCTACCGCGAAAGCGGTATCCACCATTGTCGACGCCACCGTCGATGGAGCCAAGGTCGTCGCAAGGGACACGGCTCATGCCGCCACTGACCTTGCTCGACATCGGTTTGGCGACCATGTTGGGGACGCGTTGGCGCATTCGATGGGATTTGTAGGGAACATTGGGTTGGTGTATGTCGATGCCAGGGGTCTCACGCATCGTGCGTTCATCAAGAAAGCTGCAAAGGAGGCTGTGTTGAATGTGAGAATGAAGGACGGAAGGGTGGCGACGTTGAGTGGCAAAGAGTTTGAAGCTATGCAGGCTGCTGGGTATGGTGGGAACGTGGTCGGTGGTGGGAGTCAGGTGGGCGGACTTTCATACGGTCCTCCTGGCTCGCATGGTTCAACCGGGGGGAAGGGGAATGTTGGCGTCATTGCTGCTGCTGTAGAGACTAAGCATAATCCCGCTGTTGGGGGACGGCTGGATGCAACAATGTCCAAATATCATTAGGGATTGATTTGGAACTCTAGTCTTTGGTTTGGTTGTACTAAATAATCTTTAACAAGTAAATGCTCAATCGCCGACCATGCGATGCAACTAGTGAATCAACATTGAAGATCACGTCTCCTTCCAGAACTCAATCTCTCACTATTCTTGAGATCCCACTTAGCGAGTTTGCCGATTTGTTCACAACTGGATGTTTCGGCGTCCTGGCTTCGTACCCGATGTTTGCCGCATGGTGCCTGCATTCATCGCATTCATGTCCAGTGTTGAAAGTGCTAACACATAGCCATACGTTCCTGGGTATGGCTCTCGAGGCGGGTCCTCATTTTTCTTTTACTGCAAAAAAGCGGATGACAGGGTTCAATCCATATCCATTTTCCACCAACCTTGATTTTCGTCATTTTTATGAGCGACGTATCAGGATCCGACACATTGTCAAACGGGACGGGAGGATCTGGCGAGGAACCTCCAGCAAGAGACGCGTCCGACGCGTCCGACGGCCACGGCACCCCTGGTCCTTCTGACCACTATCTCAACCTGCGCGTTAAAGCACTGTCTTGTCCCCACGCTCGCATGTTTGGCCTTGACGGTGGCCTCGTCGCGGCTATGGGAATGGTACTTGGCCAAACACCCCGTGCCCACCAAAACAAACCTGGTGGGGTTTGCGCTTCTCCTTTGGCATTTTCCAAGGTGAACAAGGACCAAGCCATCTGTCAGACAGAGCGTGTATATCTCATAAATTGTTGTACCTTGCAAAAAATAGAACGGCATCAGTCTATTTGTTCCCACGGTGCCGGCAGTACTCTGCACCAGAGGATGTCTGACGCAATGCTTGTACTGGCCTGGACTGCTTCAGCTGTATTTGAATTTCCTACCACAGCCCTCTGGGTGGCGATATGCAGGAGTGAACACCGCAATTATTTTTGGGGCCCTCTTACCTGGCAATGTTTGCTTGTATCAGTACTTGAACCAGAATCTTGGCCTTTGGTACGGTCTCAAGATTGCGATAAAGCATACTGTCTCATTTGTGGGATCAATTCTTCTGGGCTGGTAAGACCCCAAAGAGCGCAGAAACATTCTGTTCCCAGACATTTGGGATTCACTGTTCTCTGTAGGGTGATCATTGAAGCATCTCTGTGGCTAGGAGCTGTAGGAAATGCAGACACCGACAACCATTGGATTCAATTTGGGGTAATATTCCGCGTCATTTCGCACATTTCCAGCATGATTTTGTCTAATGAAAACTATCAGGGAATTGTTTTTGCAAGTGTGGGATACCCGCTCTTAAAAATGGGATGTATCAAAGCTCTCGAGCCAGCGTGGCGAGCATGGACCTCTGCCGCAGAAGGAAACATAACGGAAGCAGTCAAGAACGACATGGCCCTAACAATGGCTTACGATTGCCTCTTTGGCGTGGCAGGCAGGATAGATGTGCTGCGTCAGCCGACGTTCACTTCGTTCCTCTTGTCGCTTGTTGGTAGTGCGGGGTTTGGGATGGGTGTTCGAGCTGTGGAGGCCGTTCATTTCAGGCGCAAGACGATGAAGGCGGTGGAGGATGCCGCAGATTGGAAATTGAAGAGCAGGATTAGTTTGCACGTTCCCGATGACGACATTCGGGAGGTGTTTAACAGTGCGGAAAGCCTGGAAACGGGACAGAGTCTCGTCAAACATCCCTCGGAATTAGATTTGGGCATTGCCGAGAAGCCATTGAAACCGGACATCGTTCCACGTATCATGTCGGTCCTCCCCAAGCGAACTGATGTGGAACCACTGGGCGCCGCAGAGAAAGGTGGATATGCCGCCTGTCAACTGCTGTTCCAATGGGAATCCAATAGTGCTCATTGAAAAACCACGGACGGTGGTCCCTGTCTACGTGCCGAAAGTGGCCGCACAACCTACAACGGCAAACATTATGAGTGTATCGGTCCTCGTGAAGCTCTGGGGAGCGCATCGACTTGCAGAGACTGCGGTAAATCGTGACATTTCCCTCTGTTAGAAAGGGTGAAAACATATTGAAGCTTCTTAAACACTCCCATGAATTTCGTACAGGCCGACGCTATTTTCCGCCTGCAATCATTCTTCGTGATGGCTTTTTTCATTTCGCTCGCTCCAGAGTCGCGTCACGCCTGCTTTGGCTACGTCGATTATGACGAACTGTCAAAACGAGTTGCAGTTAGCTCGGCGGTTGCCATTGTTTCAGATTTGGTGGGATTGGCCATGGAGGAGCGTTTGACGTCGGTGCGGTACCACGTAATTATTGCTTGGGCGCCGCAAATCCCGTGGTATGCCTATACAATGGTTGTCATGTTGGCGATAGCGGGCGGAGCGGGACCGATGCTTGCCGTCGATGCTGGACTGTTTGGGGAAAACGACTGTCTCAAAAACCGCTGAGGGCGGGGGTGTCGGTTCGCGACGACGAGGAACCTGGATCGTATCAACCACCGGGATTTTGCGGCTATCGCTAGAGGGGTGGATGAACTCGAGGCGCAGGGAGTTGAGGGTGTGCAGGGTGCCATGGGTGTCTGGAGGCGGCGGTTGAGACATGGGTGGATTTGAGGGTACGGTGGGTAAGGTAGCGGGTATGAGTATGGGTATTGTCGTAGGTACGGACGTTGGTGGGGACGTTGTGGAGGCGCTTCGAACTGCGCAGTGGATCTGCGCGGTTCTGGTGTGCGCGTTTGGTGGAATTTTTGAGTCCTTTCGGGGGTGGGTCGGTTGTGGGGTCGGTTGTGGGG